>VDFB02321875.1:0-13938 GCA_007258455.2 Sequoia sempervirens
CTCCTCCTAGTGTTTAGCTCCTGGTCAAGTTTCAATTGTTACAATAAGAAGTAAAGACATTAATAAATAGAAATTACATTATAAAAATTAATATATTTAACAAAATAATCACTTACGTCCATCTCACGATCACTCTCCTCGATGGAAATATTTGCACGCCGATGCTCAGGCATGCTCAAGCCCTGTATAAACCATCCAAATAGGAATTAAACTACTAATCAATAATGGTTTGATTTTTCACTAGAACTAGTTCATCTATAACAATGAATGTAAATTGAAATTTAGTAATTTGCCTCATACCTCCCCTATCAGAGCCATCGAGGATTGTATAGCGGAGGAAACACCAATATCCATTGCCCTCGTAATGTTTGGAGGTGTTTCTGTCACCAACATCTGAAAATAAAACAACTCTTTATTCAATCACAAAAAAGTTACAATAGCGATCCATGTGATGACTTATAATGTATGAGATCTAATGAACAAAATTTTGAGTACAAGTATTAAACAAATATATTTCTGATTATTAGTTATCGAATTTGAAGTAATGCTTTGAGTTTGAATGATGTGTAATGCAATGTAACCAACAATATGAATATAAACTACACAAATCTATTAAACTTAGAATTCATTTAAACTTAAGTTCTCTTTAAATTCTATATTACCTTCGTACTTTCATCAAATCTACCGGCACTGTGAGGTGTTTCCTTTGAACCTCCAACGGGTACCCTATTCAACATCCAAAATCACATATTAAAAATACCATTCAGAAACAATGCTATTAAATACATGTAATAAATTTATAATTGTTTACTAACTTTTTACATACCCCAATCGAGCAGGGTGTGTACTACAAAATAAGTAGGTGGATGACTGTGTATCCAGCTTCTACATCACCGTGGACTCGCAATTTTATTAAAATAATGAAACTAAATTAGTTAATTTTGCATTTCACAATCGAAATTTAATAAATTAAATTCAATGAACATGCTGAATTTTACCTAAGTGTCAATGCCATATGCATCATGCAAAATGTCAGCCGTCCTCTCCATCCTTGTAGATGCATACAGATCAGGCCGTGTAGTAGCATATGGATCCTGCGTAGCACCCTCTTGAGTGCCGGTAGGGTCATACGAACAAGTCACCCCGCAAGATTGACACACATGGGTTCGAAGGCCACCACCTGAAGACTCCCTTGGATGGTGCTATACAATAGGGCTAGTGTGATGGATGACACTCTGGGTCAAAGTTGTGATCATCTGTAATGTCCCTATGTCAACACTCTCCTTCGCAATGGCAGGCATCACAATCTGCTCACGAGGTGGCCTAGCGAGAGGTCATCTCCCTTGTCGCATAGGATCCGGCTGTGCACTGGGCCTATCCTGAGTTGACCCCCCACATCTCCCTTGGAACTCCCTCATATCAAAATAATTTGGGATTTGGTTCAATACAAACTCATTGTATAGTTTCCTAAGAAAATATTGGGGGACTTCACAATTATTGCACGATGGGTAATCAAAGACCATATACCATCTTTCATAAAAACGGTTCTTAATCTCTTGGTGGTGGCACCAATGAATAGGAAACCTCTTTGCATTGAGGGTAAGATTTTGATTTGTTTTAGGGTTAGTGAATAGAGAGCACAAATCACCTTTAGTAATTTTTAAATCTTTTATTTGTTTATATGATAATTTGTCTGCATAATATGCCCCCGGGTCATTCCCACTCTATCTTGCCATCAAGATATTTTTAAGTGATCAGACCTACATTTTTAAAGATGTTCAATGAATTTGCTAGAAGCATTCTTTTGTGGTTGAAGCATTTGGATCACTCAACCTACTGATAAGATCCTCAAGTTGTTTTCTATTGTTCTCAATTTCACTCCTCAAATTTTTTTAAGTGCCAGGAGGGAATTGAGAGAATGGTGGGGGAGGTTGATTTTGTTGTTGAGGTTGATTTTGTTGAGGATTTTGTTGTTGAGGATTTACCTCCTCTTCTTGTTGAGGATTTGTAGGATTTCCTATAAATTTAAAAAAAAAAATCAAATCTAACCTAAAACAAACAAAATCAATTTCAAACTAACAAATAGCAAACAATACTTACCTCCTACATCTCTTCGTCATTGTGGCACCATATTTGCAAATAAAATCCAACTGTTCTTGATGAAATTTGTAGAGATCCTTCCTCCTAGAATGCGAGCGTGAAAATGAGGGTTTTTGGCCATGGGCAGAGCTGAGAAACAGTAAAAAGCAAATGATACACATTTCACCTTTTTTTTTCTTTTAAAATAACATAACGCGCTCGCGTTATATCTTTCCAAAAAAAAATTCCGAGTTGGCCACAAAAGTGCGACCAACTTCATGCACCTGCCCACATATAATGAACAACTTACCAATGGATGATAATCATGCCCCCCTTCAATGTGACTATGTTGCCTACAATGTTTCTCAGCTGTTGTGATTAAAAGTCATCTCGTCTTTAATCCCTTGTAATTATTGCAATGACAATAACATTTCCCATCACCCTTTCTTTTCAATCTAGCCCACAATCTATCAAGTGTCTCTTCATTTTGTTCTGAACTAATATTATCTGACATGATTTTTCTTTACCAAGCTTGACTATTTAGATCTTCAAAAAATATCAAACTCACACTCCAATAATTTTTATTCATAGATAGGTAACATAATCTAATAATTCTGATATTTTACACCAAAAAAATTTGGTATGCAACCACCCCTGCAAAAGAGAAGATAGTCTGAAGGTAATGACCCCAAAAACACTTTTAAAATGCTAATTCCAAAACTTATTAAATTGTGATTTTACTATGATTTCCAACCTGCTAAGACTCCTAAAATCATAATATTGAACTTGATCGCAAACTTCCTACAACGATGCTGGAGGTAGCGAAATAGGTAGAGCAAGTGAATCTGCATTTTAAGGAGCAAATAAGCCTGAATCATCATTGCTAATGTCAATACATATTTATCTTTTTAGTTAAAGATGCAATGTGTCACTTCTTATGACGAGCTTATCCCTAAGGCCCTCAACATTGAGAGAGCCCTAACCGCATAAGGAAGCACACACTAGTAGAATTTGGAAAATAAATGACTAGGTGACTAAAAATTTTAGTCACAACAACTAAAAATAACTAAATTCTGCTCATTTTTTCAACTCACTATAAATGAGTAAATAAATTACTAGTTTGGTCGTTGATTAAAAATTATTTAGTCACACAAATAAAAATGACTAAATAGTTAGTCATTTATTTAGTCACAATCCATTTGAATAAATCATTTAAGGAATCAAGAATATAGCCCGCCAAAATACTCTAAAACTTTAATAAACATACCCTAAAACTTTTGTCAAAATCTTAATTTCAAGTGTAGCCCACCAAAATGGAGTTTTCATTTTAATAAACATACTCTAAAACCTTTGTCAAAACATTATTTTCAAGCATAGACCGCCAAAATGGAGAAGTGTTTCCATAAAGAATGATAGAGAACAGTGAGGAGATGTGTGTGAAAGAAGGCATAGGATTCATTGTTGCTTATCTCATTCTTGCTCTGCTCAACAAATCTTACATTGTTCCTGCTACTATTTGTAATCTAGGTATTTACTTGACATATATTTGCATAATTTCAAATTCCTTCAGAGGCTTTTGAAGTATCAATGTATCCTATATAGGGTTTAGAATGATTTATTTTAATTAAAAAAATAAATAAATGATGTATTTCCTTGTAATTAGATAATGTGGAGATCTCCTAAATCTTCCCTAGCACACTATCCTCTTTGGCACTGTATTCATTACTCTAGCTACTAGCCTTTTGCATGTGACATATTTAATATCTTCATGACTATGGCTTTTAAATAGATCTTAGTCTTTGCTTTAATCCTTTTCATGGTAACCCTTGAGTTCCATAATCCACCTTCAATCTCTTATAAGAATGGTGTCTTAAGCTAGACTGCATAGTATGCATATAAAGCAACTCCTTCATACCTCCCATCATTCCAAACCACCACTCACTACCTTGCTTAAAATGTTGCCTCCATAAGCACAATAGCATGTTTTAAAATCATGGTTGCCAGTGATTGACCATTAAGGTCACCACTTTCATCATGAAGATACAATGATATTTTTGTCTTCAAACTCAAGGCATTATGCAAGATAACATTGTGAATTGTTTGTTGTGTACGATTTGATTTTCTTGCACATTTACTGCTTTGCTAACTTCCTTTAATACTAGGTATTGCACCCTCAACTGCAATCTCAAACATCTCACTCACTATCACTTGAAGATTCCTTTTATGAGCATCCTTTTATAAAATCAAACTATGCCCTATAGATTGCCTACTTACTACAGGGGACTCATTGTTTCATGGTATTGTAGTTCTTAAGATCCTTCAACCTTATTGACACTACTTCACAGTCCACAAGGTATTATTCACTATTCTCCCATCTTTGATGAGTCTCAAAACACTGCTCAAACATGCAATTCACTACCTCCATTATACATTAATGGCTAAGAAGAAACATTGAACCTATGATTACCACTGTTACTTCATTTGGACAGTCATTCCCTGATTGCATTTTCCTTGTCTAACACTACCAAAAGCATTTGAAAAACCCTTAAGGTCAGCAAGGGGGTAAGGAAACTCACTGTTAAAATCTCCACTTTACTATGCAAGGTTTGAGCTTTATTATCTTGTCACTGCTCAGCCTCTTTTTGACTGTCACATCTCAAGTGATCATTTTTCTTACCGTGGATTGCATTTACAAATGTCACTAAGCTACATAGTGTGCTTGTTATTGGCTACAATCTTTAGATTGCAAGATTTTGTTATTACCTACAATGTCTCAATCTTTCTGGTATTGCAACCTCACTAATATGCTATAGTTATTGTTTATGTTTCTATGGAGGCCTAGGGTTTGTACCCTAATCATGCTCTTACCAATGCTTATGTTGGTATTAAAAAACAACCTTAAGTCTTGGGTCAGAAAATTAGTTGTCTTGAAAAAGTTGTGGTATGATCTTGGATTGTATCCTAGAGTGTGTGGGAAGTTTGTGTTTGATCATTAAGGTATGTAAACCTGATCAGGGAAATGTATCCTATATATCATGGGTCTTGCTTTAATACTTTCCATATTGGTTATTAGCAGATCATATTATTATAGTTTGCGGTAACCCAAGATTGCATTCAAGTATGTAACAAACTTGGTTTGTAGTTTAAGCTACACACTTTTAAGTAACATTCATAAAGTTTAGAAAATCTTGATCACTATCTAGAATAGCCCATTAAAAATGGGTTGTGCTTGAATGCATTACATAATTGATATAACACAACCACTCTGCATATCAATCGGAGTTATAGGCTCTTTATTGCAGCAAGAGGTAATCACTCTTCGATCATGCTATAATTACATCCTAACCTATTAGACTTGAGACAACCTGAATGCACCCAATGATGATTGACACCTACATTATACAACCTGAATTAACTACATTATATGAGTGCCTCCATTTCTATCACAACATAGCCACATTAAACTTGGGTCACACATGAATGCATCATGTATTTGTTATAGCACAACTGTGCCACATGATCAATAGAGTTATGGATCACATAATTATAGTCACAAGAATCTGTTCCTTGGTTGTGATATTATGGTGATTCCACACAACAAAATCTGGACATGAAATTCTCAAAACCCTAAACCTCTAAAAATTAAATCTAACGAGATGTTGCTTTAAAATATGATTTTCAAACCTGGAACTATAAATCTGACTTCACAACTGAATTCTACAAAAAGACAATGACTACCCTCAACCTGGCGATATCTTCTTGAATTGTTTTTTATTTTTTCCAAGAAAATCATCCTTAGTTCTCCACAAACTGTCTCAAGTAGAGAAAAACACTGTCGCAATAAATCAGGCGCGAACTCACTTTTTTTTTATGTCGGCCACAATTTGATTTTTTTCTATTTTTCATGTTTGTCAATATTTCAACAAACATCGAGGATAAACCTACAAAAAATTGAAAATTACACATCAAATTTTACAAGCACCCGACGATTCATCAAATTATACATATTTCGTCAGACATTTTTGTCAAATTTTGCAGTCAAATGAGTTAGTGTTCCCCATCTATGTTTAGGTATACCATTAGTGGATCATGATGTTGTTGTTCCTCAACCTTTCCTTCTTGTAATTGTTCCTCCATGTCTCTCTTCTCTCTTCTCTATCTTTTTATCCTTCCTGAACATCGAAGAGTAGCAATTTCCTGTGTAACTTTACTCTCCTTTCCTCTTTTACTCCCCTTTTTTCTGCCTTCATCCTCTTCCCTTATAATATTCTCCTGCTTGTCAACTCCTTTCCTCTTTCTTTTCCCTTTTGAGGATGTTGACATAGTACTTCTCCTAGCTCTAGGGGTTTTGGAGGATGAGGGTTCCTCTATTGCCGCATACGACATATCATGTTTCTTGGTCCCACTTTGGCTGTTGGTAGGTGAAGCAGATGGTGCAACAGGGGAATCTTCTCTTTCAGGTTCATCATGCTCCAAGTCAAATTCTACTTCAAGCTTAGGTAACGTTTCATCTTTTGCTTTAGGTGCCTCAAGCAACTCAATGATTTCTTTGCAATATTTAAAAGCATCCCAATCAACTTGGGGATGTTGAATTCTTAAAATTTTCTTAACTAGTAAGGTTATCAGACAATGATTAGACAATGTAGTATCAGTTTGTTTCCTCTGATATTCAAAGGCCATTCTTTTCAACATGTTGTATAGAAAATTGGGTACATTGACTAATTGGTCATGCCGTAAATGGTTCAACAACTTGAAATGCATAGTATATAATAGATTGTGGCGACCATCACAAGTAAGGTATTTGATAATATAAGTAGCACATTTTCCCCAAAAGAACGGAAGGGAAAGTCTTTTAGTACCTTGTGACATCGAATCCAAATTCTCACCCTGTTCACAGAATGCTTCCCTCATTGCTGCCCAATCTGCACGAGTTGGGTACTCAGAGCCTGTGTGAGGTAACCTTGTTACTTGAGTGATTACCATTTCTGAGCCATCCACCACCAATCCTTTTACTGTTGATTCACCATACTTCGACATGGCTGCAAAATATCTTACCATCTCATTATTATATTCTGTCAACTTCAAGAAATAGTCCAGCCATCCTACTCTGGTGAATAGAGGTATAAAAATCGTATCCTCTAATATCTCTTTGTGATCAGATGGTTCTCTACGAATTACATCACCTCCCATTATTCTATTGATTCTTGTAACCTTAAAGATTTCAAATTCTACAAATTTAACTTCACCACCCAAAAACACTCAAACTTAATTACTTCTCTGAATGCCTTCTCTGTACCTAATACTCACAATCCCTTTATCTCAATTCAATCAAGTATCCAAATTCTATACCTTAGCTCATCTTAGGGAAGGAATCACATTTATCAGAAACATCGAGAAGTTTTTCTAGTTTTTTTTTAAATGGTATTAATGCAGTCTGACAAACTTGGGTGGAAAAATAATTTTTTTTGATGACAATGATACCCCTTCCCCCAACATAAAGTGAAGTGACCACACTTCATGCGTAACTAGGTTAGGTTGATAGGATAATGATGAAAATTAATGGCGCTAAAATTCCCATGCATAATTTAAACAATGAATAATAATGAATATGAAAAGAAAGCTAGCTTTAATCATGTGAAGTTACCTATCATATGTGCAGAATGGAAAGTAATTCTCGGCGCATCTGTGAACTGAAAGGACACATATCGTGGCATATAGGTGATGTGGTGTGCATTGATTGTATAGGAGTTGATGAAAAGTGGCAGCTGTACTGGTGGCGTGCACCTTACTGGGACAAACCCTAGGCCTCCGTAGAAACATAAACAATAACTCTAGCGGATTAGTGAGGTTGCAATACCAGAAAGATTGAGACATTGTAGTTAATAAAAAAATCTTGCAATCTAAATATTGTAGCCAATAAAAAGCACACTATGTAGCTTAGTGACATTTGTAAATGCAATCTATGGTAAGAAGAATGATAGACACTTGAGATGTGATAGTCAAAAAGAGGCTGAGCAGTGACAAGATAATAAAGCTCAAACCTTGCATAGTAAAGTGGAGATTTTAACAGTGAGTTTCCTTACCCCCTTGCTGACCTTAAGGGTTTTTCAAATGCTTTTGGTAGTGTTAGACAAGGAAAATGCAATCAGGGAATGACTGTCCAAATGAAGTAACAGTGGTAATCATAGGTTCAATGTTTCTTCTTAGCCATTAATGTATAATGGAGGTAGTGGATTGCATGTTTGAGCAGTGTTTTGAGACTCATCAAAGATGGGAGAATAGTGAATAATACCTTGTGGACTATGAAGTAGTGTCAATAAGGTTGAAGGATCTTAAGATCTACAATACCATGAAACAATGAGTCCCCTATAGTAAGTAGGTAGTCTATAGAGCATAGTTTGATTTTATAGAAGGATGCTCATAAAAGGAATCTTCAAGTGATAGTGAGTGATCTATTTGAGATTGCAGCTGAGGGTGCAATACCTAGTATTAAAGGAAGTTAGCAAAGCAGTAAATGTGCAAGAAAATCAAATCATACACAACAAACAATTCACAATGTTATCTTGCATAATGCCTTGAATTTGAAGACAAAAATCTCATTGTATCTTGATGAAAGTGGTGACCTTAATGGTCAACCACTGGCAACCATGATTTTAAAACATGCTATTATGCTTATGGAGGAAACATTTTAAGCAAGGCAGTGAGTGGTGGTTTGGAATAATGGCAGGTATGAAGGACTTATTTTATATGCATACTATGCAGTCTAGCTTAAGATACCATTCTTAGAAGAGATTGAAAGTGGATTATGGAATTCAAGGGTTACCATGAAAAGGATTAAAGCAAAGACTGAGATCTATTTAAAAGCCACGGTCATGAAGATATTAAAGATGTCACATGCAAAACCCTAGTAGCTGGAGTAATGAATACAGTGCCAAAGAGGATAGCGTGTTGGGGAAGATTTATTAGATCTTCACAATATCTAATTACAGGGAAATACATCATTTATTTATTTTTTTAATTAAAATAAATCATTCTAAACCCTATATAGGATACATTGATACTTCAAAAGCCTCTGAAGGAATTTGAGATTATGCAAATATATGTCAAGTAAATACCTAGATTACAAATAGTAGCGGGAACAATGTAAGATTTGTTGAGCAGAGTAGGAATGAGATAAGCAACAATGAATCCTATGCCTCCTTTCATGCATCTCCTCACCGTTCTCTGTCATTCTTTCTGAAACACTTCTCCATTTTGGCAGTCTATGCTTGAAAATAATGTTTTGTGAAGGTTTTAGAGTATGTTTATTAAAATGAAAACTCCATTACAGTGGGCTACTGAAAATAAGATTTTGACAAAAGTTTTAGGGTATGTTTATTAAAGTTTTAGAGTATTTTGGTGGGCTATATTCTTGATTCCTTAAATGATTTATTCAAATGGATTGTGACTAAATAATTTTTAATAAATGACCAAACTAGTAATTTATTTACTCATTTATAGCTGAGTTGCAAAAAATGAGCAGAATTTAGTCATTTTTAGTTGTTGTGACTAAAATTTTTAGTCACCTAGTCATTTATTTTCCAAATTCTACTAGTGTGTGCTTCCTTGTGCAATTAGTGCTCTCTCAATGTTGAGGGACCTAGGGATAAGCTCGTCATAGGAAGTGACACATTGCATCTTTAACTAAAAGGATAAATCCATATTGACATTAGCAATGATGATTCTGACTTGTTGCTCCTTAGGAATGGGTCACTTGCTCTTACTTGCTCACTACCTCCATCGTTGTAGGAAGTTTGTGATCAAGTTCAATATTCTAATTTTAGGAGTCTAACAGTTGGAAATCATAGTAAAATCAGAATTTAATAAGTTTTGGAATTAACATTTTAAAGTGTTTTTTGGGGTTATTAACTTCAGACTATCTTCTCTTTTGCAGGAGTGGTTGCATGTCAAAATTTTTTTGTGTACAATATCAAAATTATTAGATTTTTTTACCTGTATATGAATAAAAATTATTGGAGTGTGAGTTTGATATTTTTTGAAGATCTAAATAATCAAGCTTGGTAAAGAAAAATTATGTCAAATAATATTAGTCCAGAATAAAATGAAGAGACACTTGATAGATTGTGGGCTAGATTATAAATAAAGGGTGATGAGAAATGTTATTGTCCTTGCAATAATTGGAAGGGCTTAAAGATGAGACAACTTTTAAACACAACAGCTGAGAAACATTGTAGGAAGCATGGTCACGTTGAAGGGGGGCATGATTATCGTCAATTGGTAAGTTGTTCATTATATGTGTTTATATTGATTGAATTTGTAAATGTTTATATTGTTTTAACATTATATATATATAATCACTTGATTATGATCATGGTTTATTTGTGTCTATCATTATTATAAAGGTAGGGCACCCTAGGGCAGATGATATGGATTATCACGGCCCAGAGAATGTGGTTTTGCAAGCAGACGAACATGGAGTTGTGAATATCGAAGATGAAGTTAATGATCCTATGGAAGAAGATGATCAGGCGCCAAAAAACACAGTTGAATATGATGGTACAAATACATTGATTCCTGACACATTTCATAGCAAAGCTGATCATGATGATTGAGATGACTTTGATGATGTTCATGATTTACCTATACTTGAGAAGGCATACGAGCCCCTTTATGAAGGCTCCCATACAACTCTTTCTCTATGTTGTATTGTTGTTGTTGAACTTGAAGGTTATGAATGGTTTATCAAACATAGCAATCTCACGAATGTTAAGGTATGTCATATATGTCATCTTTTTTCATCCATTTTAATTGTTGTTAGTTCATCACTAGTAAATAAAGGATGAAATATATACCATTAATATTATTTATATTAACAAAAAAAAATTGTTGTAGATTGATTGATGAATTTTCGTTACCACCATCAAATATTTTACCTCACTCATACCGAGATTTATCTGGCATTATGAAAGATGTCGGAATGGAGTATAAAGCAATAGATGCATGTCCCAATGATCATATTATATATCATAAACAATAGGAATTTGCAATAGAATGCCCAAAATGTCATATCAGTAGATATCGAACAGATCAACTAACAAAAAAGGTGCCTCGCAAGGTTCTTCATTATATTCCCATTATTCCACGTATGCAACAATTATTTAGGTGCGAAAGCTTAGCGCAATTTATGGATTACCATACACAAAATAGAAGTTGAGATGACATTTTTCAAATGCCTGTGGATGGTTCTGCATTTAGGGACATGGAAGAAAAATGGCCACACTTTACAGAGGAACCTCATAATCTCAAGCTTTCATTGGGAGCGGATGGTGTCAATCCATTTGGAGAGTTGAGATCTATTTACTCGGTGTGGCCTATTTTTGTTATCAATAATAACATTCCTCCATGGATGTCAATAAAGAGGGAGCACATAATGTTGTCAATGATTGTTCCAGGTATTTGTTTACATCAATTTTCTTTAACGTAGTAGCTTCTAATTTGTCTTATTTGTTGCATAATGACTTATATTTTTTTCATTTGATAGTCATGTACATTAATTTATATATATTGCAGTAAAATGGTTATAATAATTATGTAATTTTTATGTTCATTCAACTAGGTAAGTACCAAGTTAAAGATACGAATGTATATATCGAGCCTCTTATCGACAAGTTACTAAAGTTATGGATGGCATCACTATGTATGACGTCTCTAGAACAATAGGACAAAGATAATTTCAATTCCATGCAATGCTTGTATGGACTATTTATGATGCACTAGGGCTAACACATTTTTGCGGTATTTTATAATGTTCGATTGCACTTTAACAATATTTAATTTTGTGAAGTAGATAAAATGCATTTTTTTAAAATAATCTATTTATTATATATAATTATAAAAATTGACATATTTAATCCAATTATATATGATCTTGTAGGTCTTCAAACAAAGGGAAAATTTTCATGTCCAATTTGTGGTCCAAAGATGAAATCTCGTCGTTCAACAAGTTTAGGAAAGCATGTGTTTGATGAGTATAGAAACTTCCTCCATAGAAATCATAAGCATCGAACTACTGAAAAACATCTTTTCAATGGGAAAGAAGAGACTACATCAAAACCATAAAGAATGACACCTAACCTATGGAAGTTGGAATTTAATAGAATTAATCGTCAAGGTTATACATTGGATCAAATTGCTTATCTATCATATATGATATGTTTTGAATTTATATTTTTATATTGTGTTGTGTTTACTCATGTTGTAATTCACAATGATTGTCGTTGTTAATTTGTTTAATTTATATGCTTCATGAAGGTTGTCAAGGCATTAATAGTCAGCTTCCACAGGGACTGAAAAGTTATCACAGATAATTTAGTAGGTTACCCTAAAATGAGCAGCTGCAAATTGTGCATTTGTTTGATACAATGCATATCAGAAAGAATATAATAGAAACGCTATGGAAAATATTGGATGGAACGCATGAAAAAGAAAAAATTGTCAAAATTTGTAGTGACATTCAGAAAGCCAATCATGCAATGAAAAATGTCATTCAATTAAATAGCGATGGAGACCAAATTAATATAAGTGCCCATCCTTGGTTATTAACAGAGCAGCAAAGCAATGCTATAAAATAAGTCATATGAAAAATTCAATTTCCCACAGGATTTGCTGCGAACATAAACAATATAATAACAAAGAAAGGTGAATTTGGGTCAGGGATGAAAACACATGATTGGCATACCTTCATTAAGGTAATTATTCTGGTATATTATATACACTTCTATAATGCATGTACTTTTCAGTGTATTGAGTTTACTACTTTTGGAAAAATAATGAAAAGATCATTTTATAATTGTTGCAGTACGTTCTACCTCTATCTCTCCCAGACAACTTTGACAACAATTTCAAGCAAGTTATATATGATCTTGGAAAATACATGAAATTAAGTAGCGATATTTGTTCAAATTTCATTGTATACATCTTATAATTGCCATTTGTTTACTTGACTATATAATATACTATATATTTTTAATTAAATCCTAGTTAATATATTTATTGTCTTGAATCACTTGTAGATGGTTGTCATCTAAAGAAATCCATAAAAGAGATATAAATTATTGGAAGAAAAAAATTCCTCGTCTAATGTGTGAAATGAAAAAGTGTCTACCTTCGACATTTTTCAATGCACAAGAACACTACCTCATACACCAAGTTGAGGAGATTGAATTGTGTGGACTTGTACACACAAGGTCAATGTGGATGGTTGAGAGGCACTTGAAATTTTTAAAGGCTTTGGTTAGAAAAAGAGCACATCCTGAGGGTTCTATGGTGGAGGGATATATGGTAACTAGACCATGGTGTACATTAGTGAATATCTTGCTAAGTTTGCAGCAAAGATCCATGTAGATCGCATTTGGGATCCCAACTCCATTAACTCTAAATTCGAAGGGAGTGCACGATGGGGAAAGGTAGATTGAGGAAAGTGAGGTAATTATAAAATGGTGGATTTTAGTTGAGTTACATTTTACATATGGTTTTATGTATTTGTACATATTTAATTTTTAATCTTCAATATACATCAATTATAAGTAGATTAAAATTTATCTTTAATTGTTAACTTAATTATCGTGGTTTGTGAATTTCAATTTTTTTGATACAATTTAGTCGAAATTAGGATGCACTACATTTATGCGTCATAAACAATCTTGATTGGATGATGGTATATGGATTGAATGATGTCAACAATCTGGTCGCGCATTAGCATGGGAAGGTGTGGCTTCATTGGTTAAAGAAGCTCATCGTAATGGAGATTCCAATGTTACACAAAGGAAATTTGATTTAGCATATGGTTTAAGAGATAAA
>VDFB02321875.1:21923-40500 GCA_007258455.2 Sequoia sempervirens
GAAGAGAGATAGAGGGAGGGGGGTTAAAGGTAGAGGGTATATGGTTTAAGGGTTTAAGGTTTAAGGGTTAAGGGTTAAGGGTTTAGGGTTTCGAGTTAAGGGTAGAGGGAAATGTTGGTTTTGTTTTACAATGTAACTAGGTTGGTATTCTAATATACCTATAGAATTTCCAATCCCAATCAAGGGCAGCTCGAAGGACCTGGACCAATTGACGAGGACTTTAAAAATCCTCCTACACTTCGGGCTCTGCAAGACCCGGGAGGGTGATACCTTAATGTGTTTACAACCTCTGCACAAATATCATAAACAACATTAACAATAACAGATAATATCATTTAATAGCTCAACATAATAGGATAATATCGAATAGAATTGGCTATTCATCGACATTATCAACTATTTGGAGCATGAGATAACTACAACACAATCCCAAGATAAAATAGGTCATTGATTTGCAATTTTTAGCAAGCTCTCGGTAAAGATGAACAAATATTGAATCATACAACTTAGATCAGTGCCATATATCCATTGTGGGAGTCAAATTCATAAGTATTCAAGGGTTTATGACAGATTTAACACATAACATATACGATCCCTAATAAAATTGCATTGCAATCTCATCAATATGTATTCTAACCCAATACTACTTATCAAATCCTTATACAAAACATATCCACCTATAATCCCATTTAAGCATTTTAATTAATCCCTTGAATTATAGCTAAAATAAGGATCATACACACCACAACAGTGAGATGAATGAAACAACCCTTAATTATCTTATTCAAAATTCAGATATGCATGTACATTGTTGAGACATGAGTTTGAATTTATCATTTCAACTCAAATGCTAGTACTATTATACAACATTAAATCCCCATGAATTCAAAACCTATTATAGAATGACTCAGAACCTAAATTGCATTTTCTAAAACCATTGAAATTTACAATTTGCTAAGCAACTTCACCTAGACTCGATCCAAAATTATCTAACTTGCTAACCCATACTTTTGGCCTTGAAATCCTTCTTATAGAAAATGAAGGAGAAAACAAGCATCGGGCCAAAAAGTACACATGTCACGAGCCAATTGGAATACCTAGTGACATTCCAAAAATCGTTACAACAAAAATTACCCTAGAGAATATTCATGTTCATCGTGCCAGTTGAGAAAAGTTGATGTAGCAAAAAAAGCCATAAGAATCCCGCACCAAGACTGCCACCAAAACAAAACTGGAAACCGTTGTAACTGCAACAACTTATTTTCCAACCGTTAGCAGCCCACTTCTTTTATTCTTCCTCAGTTAAATATTTAGTTACCCATTTCTGATATTCTTCATCAGTCGGTCAGTCAAAATTAATTACCTCATTTACCTTAGCATTATAAGGTGTATATTTAACCACTACCTGATTTGCATCTCTTTCAAAAGATTCCAAAAATGAGCTGGTGCTAATGATTTTATCCATATAGCTTACCAACAAATCATAATTTGAGTCATCACAAATTAATTTAATTTGGTCGTTGATGACCTCATTTGCCTAATCGTGCCACTGCTGGAGTGACCTGATATTCCCCTGCTCATCAATTATATCAGGTAACAATGTGTTACCCCAATCATCAAAATTCTTCACCAATAAAACCTTCCAATGATTATACTAACACATGAGTAGGCTTTAGTGATTGGGGCCTATTATTTGTATCAAACCTTGAGGCTTTATACATTATACCCAAATCACTGGCCCTAGGGATCCAATTTTGAATTAGTGGTATCACTACCTCCTAGTCCCTATGTATATTCTTTATTGCATCAAATAATAAAGAATATAAAGAATTTATAGATGATAATCTATTATCAACCTTTTCATTTAAGTGCCTCAAGACAATAGTGACAATCTCCTTTGCTTTGAAAGAGATCCCTCCTCACTTACCTTTAATGATGCCTGTAATTCTTCAATTTTTTGCATGAGCTGCTTCTTTGTAGGATCGACAGAGCACTCTGTTTCTTCATCAATTTGTTCTAAAGGAGGGGTGAGGGAAGGATTCTGACTAGGAGACCCTGGTGTGGAAACAATTGGAGAAGCAGGAGGCACTGACCCTGATGTGGAAGGTAATGAACTGATTCCTTGAGCACTTGATGTCTCCTAAATCTGTTTATACCTTAACCTATCCATCTCGGTCTGCAACTCAACATTATTTTGCTGCATTTTGTTGTATTCCTCAATCAAAAGGTTATACTTCTCCATCAGGCTCTTCTTTTCAACCTCTTTTCTTTCAGTATTCTTTTGGAGCAATTTGGCCACATTCATAGTTAGATTAGTGGCCTTAGTGGTTGAGGTCTCTGAAGCTCTTTTTATTATTAACCCTCCTCTAAAATTTGGGTTAATATCTATAACATCTGGCTTTCTCCCTTGTGGGGCCAATGCCCAAAATTTCAAAGTCTCACACTCTTCACTGAAGGCAAAGTCTTGCAGTGCTGCCTTGACCTCTTCTTCAGAGTCTTGCAAGGGATGCTTGGACTTTAGAATAGCATTAAATGCTACAACATTTGCAATGTCCCATTCAGGAAGAATCAATACACCAGCCTGAGTCACCAGTTTTCTTCCTTCCTCAGGAGTAATGTTCTTGAATTCTTCCATTAATTCAGCTTTCACTTCCTCATCATTCTCCTGGTCTGACCTGTCAGGTCTCAACTCTCTCCTCTTTTTACATTTATCTTGATATTCCTCAAATTTCATCCTCCATACCAATTGCAAGAAGACAAGATTTTTTATAAATGCATCATCATCAAGAAACTCCTTACATGCCTCCATTCTTGCATCTTGTACACATTTTCCTTTCATATCCAAATCGGATAAAACCAATTCAGTTGACCTAGGAGGGGAAGGCATACCAATCTGCATATCTTGATCAGTAACAACAATCTCATCCATCACATCCTCTGGTGGCTGATCAATCCTTTTCCTCTTAGGGCTTGGTTCAGATGGTGGTGATGAAGGACTATCTTCTGGTGATGATTCCAAATCAATAATCTTAATTGCCCTAGGTGTTTTTAGCTTTGGACCTGGCTGTGTAGGCAATTTCATTATTTGTTTACCTTTTCTATCCACTTCTTCTTCATCACTGCTATCATCCTTTTTCCTCTTGTAAATGGGCCACCTTTCTATAGGCTGGTATGTTGGCCTTGTTTCCATTAGCCTGGCACCTTGTTCCTGCACACCCTGACTCAATTCCAAGTTTATCTTCTTGGTCCTCAAGGTGCCCATAACTTCTTTGAAGTTCCCCATCAGAAAATCAATTTTCTTATGATGTGGAATGAACTCCAGCAATGGATCATACTTTGGATCCATTTTGTGCACAATATCTAATAGCTTATCATAAGCTATCCATTTCTCCTTGTTCAACTCCTGCCTATTTAGATCAAATTTGTTTCTAATCAGGTCCTCAGGAAAGTTGAACTCATGCACAAACTTGCCACCCTTTATTCTCTATTTGAAAAGGGCAAAGAAGCCCTCAGGATCATGTTGCCTCTTTGGACCACACCTTAAGTGGTAATCATCAAAGAATTTTCCAAAGTGTACCCATCCTCCATTTGAAAATACAAAATCAAATACCACTGTATAATCTGGGAAAAAGGTTCCCTTACCCCTCCCAGTGAGGTTATCCTCATGGATACAACCTATTTGCAACATAACCTCTGCAAATCCCACTCTTGCTGGCACATTGTATGGCAGTATATGGGGGGTTCCTTGAAAACTGTATACCCTCAAAACAGTGATGACTGGGTATGGAATAATGTCACCCCAATTATGGTAGACTTTTAATTCTGGCCTCCTCCCCTTTGGTCTGAGGAAATCATGCAATTCCTTAGGGATCTTGGGTACATTCACCATCAGTCTAGCCCTCAATTTGGAAGCAAAGAAATTATCAAATTGCACATAATTGGTGCCTTCTTTATTACACGATAAGTCTGCAATCCATATCTGTACAGGAAATCTTTCTCCATCAACAAATTGCCTTAATTCCATCTTCTCAGAAAAGAAGTCTGCATTCTTGCACAAGAACATATGCATCAACATAGAATACCAAAAGAATTGAGTGCTTGTATCATTCCGCTGCAACTTCAACAACCCTTCATGTATCCTTTCAGCCAAGAAGGAGGCAAAATCATATGTCACATAGAAATTGGGGTGTTGCATTTACACCCCCATGAACATGTAGGCAATGGGCATCACTGTGCTAGTATTGAAACCTAAAATCTGGCACAATGAATAAAAAGTGGCCAAGAAATTATTTGCAAAGAAATTTACTCTGAATGGTTCTTGGTCACTAGGGCTAATATGAAATCTTGAACCCCCTGCCCTAGCCAGATGAGGTGGAAGTAACTTAGCTCTGAAAAGAGACTTTAATTTTCCATATTCCTGCTCCATTTCCTCAAGATTGCTAGGAACCAAGTATACACTCGGCTCACTCAAATCAAAAACCTGTTGGACCTCTTCTCTATTAATGCTCAGCAGAACCCTTCCATCATTGTTCCTGATTACCCACATAACAGGGTCATATCTCGCAGCCACGACCCTAAGAAAATCTATATTAGGGAACACATTTGGCACAACCAACTTCCCCATATCATACATCCAGCCATTTGAGAAGGGGTGAGGCAAATTACTCTATCCATACCACAGTCTAAACATCTCCAAACCTATAAGAGGAACCCTAGCATTGGCTATATTTGAACAATTATATACCAATCCCTCGGGATTTTTCCTTGCATCAGAACCAACCCCTTCTTCCTATCATTTGTTGACAATGGAAATTGATCCAAGAAATCATCATATAGGTTCCTACTCAAATAATCAATTTGGCCAGAGTGTTGCTTTGGAGGTGCCATCTTGGATAAACTAGGGCTTACTATTTCACACTTCAAATAATTAGGACTAACTAAAAAATGAAATTACAGAATAAAACCCTGCAATTCCCCACAATTCAATCAACCTACAACCCTAAAACATTTATCAACAAGTCCAAGAACAAGCATATAGTAAACAATTTTTCAAATTCAAGTGCAGAATAACCAAGCGACATAGAAATTAACTCACGGATTTTGTGTTTGCAGAAATCTCAATTCTTTGCTGTAGAAACTCGCAACTTCGCTTTTGGCTCTGAGACTGCTTCGCAAAATACTTGAATGCTTTGTGATATAATAAAAGTAGGAGAATTGTTTTTATTTTGATCAAATCATGCCACCAAGTGTCTCATTTTCCATTAAAGCTTACTCGCACGCTGCACAAATGACTCCAATCATATTTGATGTTGATCTAAATATTAGTTGTCGATCTGTCAGTTTGATCAAATCATCGAACGACTGCCTTCAAAACAAGCTGACACAATCACCAACCTGGAAATAAGGGGCCCACAATACCATACATTGCCAAGGAAATCCACGTGGCGGTCGCCCGCGATATCGCAATTAGTAAAGTCCTTGCAACTTCTGATCATGCGATAGCGGGCAACCGTAGATCTTGATCATCAGTGATCCTGTTCCTTCAAAACAGTCGTCGACTTTATCATTAACCATCTAGCAGCTTTCCCGCCGAGATTATAACATCTCCGTAGATTTGAAATATGTGCATCCGAAGAACACTTTAGTAACCCGCTGCATAACATATTAAAGCCAGATTAATTTACCAAGGTATTTCCCTTATTCCTTCAGCTTTACCAAATAAGACATGTGGCGGTCGCCTGTGATATCGCGATCAATAAAGACCTTGTTATTTCTAATCACGTGATGGCAAGCAACCATTGAGATCAAACGATGATTCTTCAACAGTCACACAAACTCATCCCCTTCAACTTCATCATATGGGACACGTGGCACCCGCCCGGAATATCGCGATCAGCCAAAGTAGTGTGGTGGGGTCATCGCGGGATGGCGGGGAATGGCTGAGATCAAACAACAATCGATTAATGGTCACACAAATTACCCTCTGCAAAATAAAACATTTATTAAAAGAATGAGGGGGACATCACTAGGAAGATGATAAATGATTGACATAAGTTGTTTTAAAATGATGAAACACAGGGCCGACCAAGACTTAGGAAAAAATAAAATTCCGCGGAGGAAATAAAATATTAAGACCAAAGGAACCCAACCTTAGACGAAACAATGGGGCATAAGATGTTTTAGAGGCCTCAAAAAGTAACAGCGAAATAGATCCCACCCAAGGCATAAGAAAAACACTAGGATTTTACAAGAAGACAAAGCTAAAACCCCAACCTTAGGATTTTACCAAACACCATGAAAGACCAGAGACATAAGGCATGACAGGAAAGGAAAACAAGGAACAAAATCTGAAGTTCCATTAGGAAGAGAGATAGAGGGAGTGAGTGAGTGAGAGAGAGACCTAAGAGAGGGAGAGGGGGTAGGAGGGAGAGACTTGAGATAGAGTGACTGAGTGAGTGAGAGAGAGAGAGACCTGAGAGAGGGAGTGGTGCTAGGAGGGAGAGACTTGATAGAGAGAGAGGGAGGGAGTGGGAGAGAGATAGAGGGAGACAGGGTTAAGGGTAGAGGGTAGGGTTTAGGGTTTTTAAGGGTTTAGGGTTTAAGGGTAGACGGGAGAGACATAGAGGGAGTGAGTGAGAGAGAGAGACACCTGAGAGAGGGAGAATTGTGGGAAATTGCAAAGTTCTATTATGTAATTTCATATTTTGTTTAGCTTTAGTTTGTCTAAGGTTTGAGATAGCAAGGAAGCCCTTGTTTACTCAAGATGGCACCGACAAAGTAGCATTCTGGCCAGATTGATTATTTAAGTAGAAACCTATATGATGACTTCCTGGATCAATTTCCCTTGTCAACAAATGATAGAAAGAAGGGATTGGTTTTGATGTGAGAAAACACCCTAGGGGAGGGATTAGTGTATAATTGTTCCAACATAGCCTGATGGAACCCTGGATCTTTGCTCATGTTTGGGAAACCTTTCACCAAAAGATGTCATGAATGCACCTTACCCAAAGTATGCTTTAGGACCTCCATGCATACAAACACAAGGATCAAGTCATTTATCATCTTGCAACAGTGGTACCTAAGATGATGGTACTACCCCTCCCTTGGACAATGCTCTCTTCTTACAATTGGATGCATTAGTCCTCCTTTTCATTTTGTCAAAAAGATATGAAATGATTTCTAAGCAATGCCTTATTGGGTCAATGAGATCACCAAAAGTCTAGGACTTGTCAAATGAAGGTATATTATTGACACCTATCCCTTTGCTATTCACTTGTTAGGACTTAGTAATGACTATCCAAAGAGAAAATGAGATAGTGGCAACAACCATTTATATTATTTATCTCACTGCAATCCATTTCATGGCTATAGTCATGTTGTCACCCAGTGTAGATTTATTTTTTCAAATTCATAGATAACATGAAGACAATCCTATAGGCTTTAATGGTACTGCTCTTATTCATGACTATGCTCTGTTCCCTTGAAGCACCATGATTTATGATGGTTTTTATGCTAAATATCTTCATTAAAACACCCCTGTGCAAGTATATGCCTTCACTATTATAGCCTATTGCTGGAATGCATGATCGATGGTATGAAAAGGTAAAAATACAACTGTGCCTTGCTTCCTTCACTACTTGTTGTTGATTGTTGATTGTTGTTCATATGCACTTGTACCATTGTAATGCTTGATGTCCTACATGAACCTGCATGGCTGTGTTGTAGCATAACCTCATAGTTGTTGTTCATATACACTTGTACTATGGCCTTGGCTTCCAAAATGAGACCTCTCCTGAATCATAACTGCGTAATTGTCATTTGTACTTTTTGTTTCTTATATGCAATCATGATCCGTGTTGGATCAATCATGATGACCAAAACCCCTACATGAAAGGTTATGAGCATAGCAATTGTATCTCGATCACATGATATGAGGGTTCCATTGCTATCATAAACCTCTTGTAATGACATGTTTTCAATAGGCATATTATCTGTGTCAACTAGAGTTGATGTTTCTTGAATGTCTTTTCCTTTTATGCCTTTCCTTAAAACATCATGCATTGAATGTTATCTGGCAACTTGTTCGCCTAATGTTTGATTGTGAAGGCCTTGAATAGAGCCTTGTGCAACTTTAGATTTTGTTTTTGTTGTTGTCCTTCATGAGACCATTGTAGCATGCATTGTTGGTTGTCCTTATCAATGACAATGACCATTACCTATTGCATTCATTTTCACCAATATACCCATGAATGAATAATATCAATCCCCTTTGCCTCTTCTAGCTCTTGCAAAGGTGTTGTCCTTGTACTTGTATCATGACCTTGATTCAACCATTGCTCTTCTTTTGTTATGTGTAATAAATGCACATAGTCTCCTCATTTTATCTTTATTGGATAGCCACCTATCACATATGTGGGTGACCTAACAACTCACCTTCCTATGTGATGTGTGACTATCCAATAGGGTTATGGTGAGAGGGGCTTGACAACAACTTGAAATGCTTCCCCATTGTTTAAAAGATGCATAATTGAACTTGATGCATCTATGAAGTCACTTCCTTTATAAACAGATCATGGATCTTCTTAAGAAGATTGAAGGACATATCAACATAGTATGTTGCATCTTTTGAATCTGTCCTTTCTTGTCCTATCTTATGTTCCTTTCTTGTCCTATCTTATGTTCCTTTCTTGTCCGTCTTATGTTACTAGTCTTTTATGGTATTGGGAAAATCCTAAGGTTGGGGTTTTGTCTTTGATTGAATCCCTCTATCTCTCCCCTCTACCCATAACCCTTAACCCTTAAAATCCAAACCCTTAAACCATCTACCCTCTACCTCTCTCTCTCTCTCTCTCAAGTCTCTCCCTCCTACCCCCTCTCCCTCTCTTAGGTCTTTATCTATCTCTCACTCACTCCCTCTATGTGTCTCCCCTACCTTAAACCCTAAACCCTAAACCCTTAACCGTAACCTTAAGCCCTTAACCCTTAAACTCTAAACCCTTAAACCCTCTACCCCATATCTCTCCCTCCCTCCTCTTTCCCTCTCTCTCTCAAGTCTCACCCTCCTACCTTTCCTCTCTCTCTCTCACTCTCTTATCTCCCTCCCTCTACCCTTAACCCTCTACCTTCTACCCTCTACCCTTAACCCTCTACTCTCTATCTCTCTCCCACTCCCTCTCTCTCTCACTAAATCCCTCTATCTCTCTCCCCTCTACCCATAACCCTAAACCCTTAACCCTAAACCCTTAAACCCTCTACCATCTACCCTTAACCCTGTCTCCCTCTATCTCTCTCCCCCTCCCTCCCTCTCTCTCTATCAAGTCTCCCCTTCCTAGCACCACTCCCTCTCTGAGGTCACTCTCTCTCTCTCACTCACTCAGTCACTCTATCTCAAGTCTAAAATTTTGGGGAATTTTCTCTTTGCCACTTGACCTGGGTCTCCATTTTGAAACCCTTGTCCCCATGAATTAGTATGGTTTTATTCCCTAGAGCACGCAAATGTTATAATTTGAGGTTGACCTGCTTGGCCAGTCATCGACCCCTTAAGTCACCTCTTGATCCATTCGGCATGTCAGTTCACCGGCCCCATTAGCCCGAAGAACTGGTCATCGTTTTCCCACTGCATTATGTCTTCTCCTAAAGTTGGGTTTTAATTTTAATCTGGTGATGTAAGCCTAAGCCATTAACCCCAGTAGTCATGTCGTCGATGGCTTAGCCAAAGCCTTTCATTAAATACTAACCGTGCAATGTGTAGCTTTTTCAGATTCGAAGATATGGGAGAAGATCTCGATCATACCCCACCAGCTCGCAGACCTAAGGTGTCAGCCTATTATTTGGCACGAGGTCAGCAAAAGGCAGATGTGTGTCTTGTATGGAATGTGGGGTCCAATATCCACTATTGAGCTCATAACTCGTGATTTTAGATTGACAACCAAGATCAAAAGCTAATGTAAATCTCTGTCGTTCCTCGCTAGCTCGAAGGAGGAAGATGAAGGTTGGTTAAAAGCCGTGAGGTCAACGAGATTGCGATGCGTAGCTCCAGCCATTCAGTTTGCAAAGTGCATAGGACCTCCCGACATGGTAGTTGGTTTTTGAGATGGATTAATGTTATTGGTCATGAGGAAGGTCAACGATGCTTCATTGGATGTCAAATCGAGTTAGCCCGAGATAAATCATTTGATCTGCCAACTCTTTAGGAGATCAGTGGGCAGTATTCAATGTTGGAAAATGGCACATGGTGGTTGTTTTATCCTACAACTGGTGGGAACTGTCTATGAAGGTGACAAAATGCACCCCATAAATCCATGCCCAAATCTATATCGTCAGGAGGTCTGCATTTGTTATCGAGCAAAAGCCCTCGTGTTTGTTGTTAGAGACTGGCAATAGTATTTTTTTAATATTTTCTTTTTAAACATCAAAAAAACTTTTAAGTTTAATTTTTTCATACTCATAATATATGTTTATTATATATTATATAAAAAGGAGGGCTTTTATATATAATATAAATTATATAATATAAAATATATATTATAAAATATATATTAAAAAATAATATAAAAATATTATATTAAAAATTATATTATATTTGTGGGCGGTAGGGTGGGCTCCCCTCCCCCGCCCCTCATTTGGCCACTCAGAATCCAGGGTGGACATGAGGTGGTTGTTGGGGAAGAGATGGTGCTCGCGGATGTGGCATTGCCATGTCATTTCAAGCCTTTTTAAATTGCCAAAGGGAGGAGCTGGGATTATTTTAAGTTTTTAGCTCTTGAAAATAGCGAAGCCTTTGGTGCATGATAGGGGGAATGTATGGCACAGTATACTAAGTGTCATCTGCGTGACACGTCGAGTACAACAATCATAGAAATGAAAGTTGAAGGGCCGGGTGGCAACTCATGTCATTCGAAGTGATAATGGTATGTAGGCGGAAGGACAGAGGCCGTAGAAAATCTTCAGGGCAAGGACGATATGATCGCTCCACCATTATTTAGATTCATGTGCAGAGGCCCGACTGAACATCTCACGGGTTTATTAGAGGATCTAATGAAGTCATTTTTAAAGTTATGTCTTCAAAATTTGGTATTGTCTCTTGTTTCTTTGCAGGGAATGACTGTCAAAGCTTTGCAAATGGCGAGGACGACAAAGTCAAAATTCATCATCCATATTTCAGCAGAAGGATTGGAAAGATTTGGTGTCGACACACCAGTCTCTCTGGTGGCCACAGAGAGGCAGATTGCCTTTCGAGAAGTTACGAACCAGAGATTAAAGAGAATTCTACTCGAGGATGATCTGGTGTTAATAGTTGCTGTCAAAATGGTCCTAGGCAAAGAACATTTGGAAAGAAAGGAGTTTGCCAAAGATAATGCTCATATCTCCTCTCGGTTTCTCGCAGTGCTTCTGGACTTGGAGACCCCGAAGGCGGAGGCTTAGGTGATGACTTGCTCGGAGGTCTAGAGAAAACATTGAAGGTGGCCTTCATAGGCAAAGGTATTCTGTGCTCTGCAGACTTGGCTCTCCTATGGGAAACGGATGAAGCTATTAAAGTCTTTCCTTTCATCTTAGACATCAAAGGATCAGCATTGTCGAGGCACAAAAAGCTAGCAGATGTGGCTGTGGATTTCTTGAAGAGAAAGTTGAAGCTGGTGCCGAAGGAGGGGCTGGAGTGGATGGAAGGTTTCACAAGGTTTGCAGAAATAAACGGTTTTATGTGAGGCTTGGCCTCTGTGCTTGAAGTTTTTTCAAGTTTTATAGTTATTAGCTTGTCAATACTGGTGGACTTTAGCATTAGTAGATAGTAATTTTCGTCTTAAGCTGGATGAGGCTCGGCCTCCGACCCAAATATTTTGTATCAATGCTTATAACAGATAGTTTTTTGATGCTTGCAATGGGACTGTTGAAATGATGATATCATGTCCCGGCTGGGAATGTATTTTGTTTGGCTGCGTGTCCAGGATGGACTTTTTTTCCTGCTTAGCAGATGCTTGTATATTTCTTTAAAATCAATATAAAAACTACCTTGCGTATCAAAAAATAAAAATAAAAATTATATTATATTTATATAATATATAATAAATTTATATATTTATATATTATTTTATGTTTTAATATATATTTTATATTATGCATAAAAAGAGGGTTTTTATATATAATATAAAATATATATTAAAAATTATATTATATTTGCATAATATATAATAAAAATGTATATTATATTATATTTATATAATATAATAAAAATGTATATATATAATATTTAGTATAATATAATTTATATATATTTTTGTATTATATAAACCCACAAAATGTCTTCAATACTACTTTTTTAATATTTTTCTTTTAAACACTATTTAAATATTATATTAAAATATAAAATTGAAAAAAATAATATAAACATATTATATTATTATATATAATAAAAATAAAAATATAATATAATTTTTAATATATATTTTATATTATATATAAAAACCCTCTTTTTATATATAATATAAAATATATATTAAAAAATAATATATAAATTTATTATATATTATATAAATATAATATAATTTTTAATACAATATTTTCATATTATTTTTTAATATATAATTTATATTAGATATAAAATCCCTCTTTTTTATATAATATAAAATATATATTAAAAAATAGTATTTTATTATTATTTTTTAATATATATTTTATATTATATTTATATAATATATAATAAAATATATTATGAGTATGAAAAAATTTAACTTAAAGTTTTTTTGATGTTTAAAAAGAAAATATTAAAAAAATACTATTGCCAGTCTCTCTCACAAACATGAGGGCTTCTGCTCACTGACAAATATAGACCTCCTGACGATACAGATTTGGGCACAGATTTATAGGGTGCATTTTGTCACCTCCATAGACAGTGCCCAACTGGTGAAGCATTAATGAATTATTCCTTCCTTGTGTAGTCATGTCGATCTCAATCTGTGTGAATATGTTGTTGTTGGCAATCATGAAGGGTGATCTGTGGATTCTCATGCAGCTCAAGTTAAACGGTGAGAGTACATACGCCACCAAATTGCCATGTTTGCACATGCATTTTTACTAAGCATTGATGAAGGTTTCCATTACCTCACACAATAAATACAAGAGGAATTAACTGCTAATTGTGTCATTCTTGTAGTAGTTAGAGCACTTTCTAGGATGAGTCTAATCAAGTTTGAGTGCTTGTCTGACAAGAGAAAATGAGTAAGCCAGTAAGGAGGTCTACTCATTTGAGCTCACAAAAGCTTGGTCCTACTATTCAGGAAGGTGCTTTGGTTGACAAGCCCAGGCTTGTGCCCACTAGTTGCAATAGAAGGTTGCAATTCCAGGACGTTGCTGCTCAATTGGTAGATGACAAAGGCAAGCAGTCGGTGTGCTCTATTACTAGTGTCGGTAGGAAAATAAGGTATGGGCATGGCTCCTTTGGATGCCAACACTCGCCCATTGACCTTACGAGCAACACTTCTGATGGTGTAACCGAGACCGACTATGACTACTGTCAATATTTAGCTCTCTTGAATCACGGTCTGCCCTCTGATGAGGAAGTGATATTTGTGGTGTCATTGGTGGTTAAAACCCTAAGCGGATGGACTAGAACCATATTGGGCAAGAACAAGAAAGAAGAGGAGGCTGAGGTTTCCCGTCCTCCTCTAGCAACAACTATAATCGGGCATGTATACCGGGGTCTGAGTGTTGGTAAGGGCAGGGTGGAGGGTAAATAAGAAGTTGTTGTGTGGAATGTAAAATTTTGTGTTGATGATGTTGTTTTTGGTGGTGGTGTTGGTTCTGTGTGTGTGGAAATTTTTGATGTTGATTGTGTGCCTTCGTGGCAATTTGGTTTTCTAGTTTTTTGCATGGATAGCGACAAAGGGGATTTGATGACAATTTGCGTTCCCTTTTCTTATGGTAGTTACAACTTTCGCTTTCCCCAGTTGCACTATGTTTTTCAGATTAGACGTGTGGGAAGCTTTGAAATGAAAGTAAAATGCAATGGAGATTTTGTTCAAATGAAAATTTGTGGTGAAATTACATTTGAGCCCGAAGCTTGTTGCTCCCTTTTCATATAAAAGGGAATTCAAGGCTCATTTGTAGGGAGAGAACTGATGAAAGCTCTAGCTAGGTTTTGAGTTGAATATATGGGTAGAAAGATAGGAATAGAATAGATAGCCTACTTTGAGTTTTGGATGAATATATGCAAATTATCTAAAATTGTATGCAGATATGACTTATAAGCATGAATAAACGTATAATTCTAATATATTTTCTCTCCTTATGTGGATTTGAGTGAATTTGAATGAAATGTTAATGATGTTGTCATTCTTCTTTTGAGAATTTGTTCAATTGTGTGTCTATGTTTTTGCTTTGATTCAAGAAAATCAATTAAATTCTTAAATGGAGTCATAAGTTTACAATTATTTACAAAGGATTTGATAAGTAGTAATATATCAGAGAATTGAGCTCCATAATGCAAGGTATTATATGAGTAGTCCATTCTATTAAATTCTTGGGTCATTTATGCTAACGGTAAATGGGTAACTAAATATTTAACTGAGGAAGAATAAAAGAATAATATGTAAATGGGTCACTCACTCCCTCTATCTCTCTCCCCTTTAAACCCTAAACCCTTAAACCCTCTATGGATCTACTGACGATGAAATGATGATTATCTCTCTCTCTCAAGTCTCTCCCTCCTAGCACCACTTTTGATCTCAGGACTCTCTCTCACTCGGAACGACGTGATTTCGACGGATCCTGATTTTCGATGCGATCTGATTATGATTGATTTTGTTTTGATCCTGATCCTGATTTTGATATTTTTTGATCTTCGACGATCTGATTTTCTCGGATCGGATCCTGATCCTGGACTTTGAATCCTGACCTGGATCCCGCGCCTGACGATTTGAGCGGATCGATTTTGTTCTGATTTTGATCTGAATCCGGACCTGATCTCTGACCTGAATTTGATTTTGATTTTTGACATTTTATTTTTCCGGATGATTTTATTTTTTGAAACCCTGACGGATCCCGGATTTGATTTTGATTTTGATTTTTCGATTTTATTTATCCTGGTTTTCGATCCATCCTGAATCCCGGATCCTGAACCTGGATTGACGCCTTTCTTTTGTTTTTTCTGGATTTTTCGGATTTTGATTTTGATGATTTCGAGAAATTTCGACGGAATCCCTGAATCCCGGGACCGGACCCCGAACTGAATCCCCGGACCCGGAATCTCGAATCCCGGAATCCTTTTTACCTTTCCGAGGAAAGTGACTTTGCCTTTATTCTTCTTTAAAGCGACTTTATCTTTCTTTAGCATCTTTTTCTTTGACGATTTCGGATCTTCTTTATCGACCCCCGGATTTGATTTTTGACGGACTTTGATGATTTTTCGATTGATTTTTTTGATTGATCTTGATTTTTCGACACGACCCTGAATCCCGGACCCCGGAATCCCCGAACCGGACCCCGATTTTGATTTCTTTAGTTCTTCGATTTGATGATTTTGATTTTTTCGACGACGGATCCTCGAATCTCGAATCCTGAATATTTCGATTTCGATTTTTTCGACCATTTTTCCTTTTTTGACGATTTCGAGGACGGATCCTGGATTTCGATCGATTTTGTTCTTTTCTTCTGATTTTTCTTTTTATTTCTTTTGAGTGATTTTTACTTCCTTTTGAGTCTCTGATTTATTTCGGAATCCTGAATCCTGAACCTGAACGAATCCTGAATCCCGAATCCCCGGACCGGACCGACCCTGAATCCTGGATTTTGGATCCTGATTTTGATTTTTTCGATTTTTCTTCCCGACTTTCTGGATTTTTCTTTTTAGTTTTTTTTTTTTGATTAGATTTTCGGATTTTTCGATTTTGGATCCCGATTTTGATTTCCGGATTTTGATCCTGATGGTTTCGATTTCGATTGATCTGATTTTTCGACGACCGGAATCCTGGATCCTGGAATCCTGAATCCTGAACTTTTGATTTTGCTTTTCCGATTTTTTCTTTTGATCTGATGGACGTTTCGATGATCCTGAACTGACGCGATTTTGACTGAATCCGGACTTGATTTTGATTTTGAGCTTTGATTTCTGGATTTCGACTTTTCCGACTTCTTTCTTTTCCTTTTTCTTTGTTTTACCTTTGATTTTCCTTTTCTTTTGAAAATTCTTTTTATCTACCTCTCGGATGTCTTTACCGAACCCCTTGATCTTCTAATTTACTCGAATTTCCAATACCAATCTAGCTCGAAGGACCTGGACCAACTAAACATATGAAGACCTCCTACACTTTGCGATCGGCAAGACCGGAGGGTGATCCCTTAATGCCTTTACACATCTACACCAGTATCGTAAACAACATTAACAACAATAGATAATCTCATTTAATAGCTCAACATAATAGCATAGTACTGAATATAATTGGCTATTCATTAGTATATCAACTATTTGGAGCATGAGATAACTACAACACATTCCACACTGAAAATAGTCATTGATTTGCAATTTGTAGCAAGTGCTAGGTAAAGACAAACAAAAAACTGAACCATACAAATTAGTACAACTTACATCATATATCCATCAGGGAGTCAAACCACAAACATCTAAGGGTTTATGATAGATTTAACACATAACATATAAGATCCTGAGAACATTGCTTTACAATTTCATCAACATGTATTCTAACCCAATACTACTTATCAAATCTTTATATAGAACATATCGACCTACAATCCCAATTTAAGATGTTTTGAATGCTTTGTGATACCAAAAGTAGAAGAATAGTTGCTTTATTTCGATCAAACCATGGTAGTAGATGTCATGGCTGCCATTAAAGCTTACTCATGCGATGCACAAACAACTCAAATCGCATTTGATGCAGATTCAAATATTATCCGTTGATCCTTCACCTTGGTGAGATCATCAGAAGGTTGCCTTCAAAGCAAACTGACATAGTCTCCACTGTGGATATAAGGGGCCCACCATACTACTTGTTGCCAAGGAGATCCATGTGGCGCCCGCCCTTGCTATCACAATCAATAAAGACCTCGCAACTTTTGATCACGCGATGGCGAGCAACCGTGGATCTTAGCCATCGGTAATCCTGTTTGTTCAACACAATCGCCAGCCTTGTTATTAACCATCAAGCACCTTTCTACCGAGATTATAACATCTTCATTGATTTAAGACAGTGTGGTGGGGTCATCGTGGGATGGCGGGGAACGGCTGAGATCACACGACAATTGATATACTGCCATACGAACTTGTCCCTCTGCAAAATGAAAACATTTATTAGGGGAGAGGGCCCAGTAGTCATGCGGGGTCCAATAGTCGCACACTCAATCATGATGATAATACCCAGTCTTACCACATATTTATGCTATATATTGTAAATAAACAGTCCAAATGTAAATAAAGATAAAACCAAATGTTGATAAAAAATGGACCCATACTTCAACACATGAGAACCTAAAAGAAGACACTCATTTAAACAAGTATTGTTATCATAGTGAAAAAATAGTGTGTTCTTATGTGTACAACAATTGGGGTAGCAATGTACAAGCATTGGATAATTTTATATTAATAGTTTGTCCTATCACAAATATAAAAGGTGAGCACAATAAATAACATGTATTTTCCCATTTATAGTGAAGGATTTTCAAAAAGTTTTAGTGTTCAACTATTGGTCCATTTTTGTTCAATATAAGTTGTATTTTAAATAATTATGTGTTGTTTTTATAACAACAAATAGATTTTTTGTGTTCAACTATTAGTCCATATGTATTGAATATAAAAGGTAGAGATATCAAATATTTATGGTTATCAATAAGTATTTGGTCCACTTAGGTTGTATATTAATTTTAATTTAAATAAAAAAATGATATTCTACAAGCAACAAATGATAGTTTTTTATTCAACTATTGGGGTTCCATGATTAAGTTTTGGCCGAACCTTTAAAAAGTCAAATTTTAGACACTTCTCAAAAGATCTGTCGATGTGGCAAGTTACATGATGAGTCACACCTCCAAACCTTAGTTATAGATAAATAAGAGACCAGTCTACATTTCAAAAAAAAAAAATGAAGGTTCTACGATATTCCAGTCAATTGCTACATGCTGAGAAAGTTAGCCTGCACGACTACTGGGCCCTCTCCCCTAAAGGAATAAGGGGGACATCACTAGGCCGATGACAAACAATGAAATAATTTGTTTTAACGAGGGAATATGGGACCAACAAAAGACTTAGGAATAATAAAGTTAGGTGAGGGAAATAAAACGATAAAACAAAAGGGGGCCCAGCCTAGACGAAGCGATGGGGCTTAAGTTGTTTTAAAGCCTTCCCAAAAAGTAACGGCCAAATAGATCCCATCCAAGGTGTAAGATGAACACTAGGGTTTTACATGAAGACGTAGGTAAAACCCCAACCTTAGGCTTTTCCCAAACACCATAGATGACCCAGACACAAGGCAGGATAAAATAGAACACGAACAAAACTTTGAAGTTCCATCACTACCCATAACCCTAAACCCTAAACCATTAACCCTTAACCCTTAAACCCTCTATTCTC
>VDFB02321876.1:8064-20484 GCA_007258455.2 Sequoia sempervirens
GTAATATGGGGTATTGACAATATAAACAAAGAGAGAGAAAATGTTCCAATTTTTATAGTGGCAATAACCCGATCATGGTTTTGACACTATAGACATGATGCAAAGTCTATAGTGGTAGTAACCCAATCGCAGTTTTTACACTATAGATATCAGTCTATAGTGACAAAAACCCGTACAAGGTATTGACACTATAGAAAAAGGGAGAGCATTGCAACATCTATAGCCATAAAATATCATATGAGGTATTGACACTAGAGACAAAGAGAGAAAATGAGAGTCTATAGTAACCAAAATCCAATTGAGATTTTCACACTATTGAGAGAGAGAGAGAGAGAGGGAAGGGAGAGAAGGGAAGTTGAGAGAGAGAGAGAGATCTTGGGATAGAGAGGCAGAGAGAGAGTGCTTGTGAGAGAGAGAGAGAGAGAGAGAGAGAGAGAGAATGTGTGTGTGAGGGACAGAGAGGGAGAGATAGAGAGAGAGTGCATGAGAGAGAGAATGGAGAGGAGTGAGACATGGTTTGATAGATATAGATATATGAATATATGTATGTCTACATATATGAATATGTATACATCTACATACATATATATGTCTGCTTATATCAAACTATATATTAATATATCTATGTTACCATATAAGAATATTAAAGAATAACCTATACGCATTATTATAAAGAATAAAAAACCTGTACGTGTTATTATCTAGATAATAAAACCCCACACACATTTTAAAAAAAATAAAAACCCGCACGCGTTTGTTAAAAATTAAAAACCCATATGTGTTTTTCCTTGTACTTAGAATTGGATTGGAAGGCTAAGCTTGGGAGCCTTATTTCCCTCCTTTTTACGTGTTTTATTCTTCCAATCTAGTTTCTCAACTTCAACGTCATCAGGTTTACACATTATCAAGTGGGTATTTGTAAAATTTCCACCATTATTTCACCCATCTTCTAAGCTTTCTAACCATATAATTTTTAAAAAAATTGAACAACATTAACATATTAATCTTGAATTTCTTTTACCAATGTTTCCAAAGTTCTCAAAGACAGACATGTACCATTTTTTTAATAACTTTTAAACTACTTGTCCAAAATTGAATCAAATTATATATTATTGTTCTACACTTCATTCCTTACACTTAAAAAAATAAAATAAAATAATTTTTTGATTATTTTGGTGCAAGTTATGTGACGTGCACGAATAGGTACCTAATTTCAGGATGCATCCACTTTTAAAAATCATAAAAAAAATACTCAACAAAAAATTACAAAAGATACACAAATTCTAGTGCTCACTCTTAACTATCTTTCTACCAAAGGTTTTTTCAAAATAATAAATAAAACTATAACTTTTTTGATGCCCACATTAGACACTATGTTAGGTTTTGCTAAAAAAATATGAACACTTTTGTGTGCACAAAATATTTAACCCCCTTAATCTTATTCAATTTTGAAAAACTTTAGTATTTTGGAAACTAGATTCAGAGTACTACAATCTTTGTTCTTTGGGTATCTTCAAATTTTGAGTGGACAAGTCTCAAATTGCCGCTCCAAGTTCAGGGTTAGTTGATTTCAGAAAAAAGGTGTCCACTTATACCCCCCTTTTTGTTCACCATCTTGGTGAATTTACCCTAAATGAAAGGAATACATATTTCTATAATCACAACTATAAATATTATATGTATACATTTGTGTGTGTGTGTGTGCATATGCACTTGCATGTGCACATACATATGCATATGATCATAATGAAAATATATATATACTTTCATGCATATAAATATATATTTTTATTAAATATTTCTTTATGACATGAATCAACCTTTGTCATGGGTGTAACCCATCAAAAGGGATTAAAACTCTTATGTATGTAGCCTACGAGCTACAACTCATAGTGGAGAATCCCTATAATGGTTAGCATGTCCAATGAACACAATGAATCCCTTTAGAAACACATTAGAATTTTATGTTTTATTATTATAATGTATTATCAAAATAAATAAAAATTAATACATAAAATTGTTCTATAAACCAAAACACTTTCTATCCCACATAAATATATAAAGACAAAAAAAATCTTGAATAAAGAAAATAAAAGATTCTTCAAAAAAATTTCTTAATTGGACAATTCTCTTCTTCTTCTCCTTCAATAGCTTTTACGTTATCATGTGACTCCTACCAACAAAAATAATAATAACAGAAGCAAGGAAAATGAAAATAGAGGTAATGTTAAAATTAAAAGGTAAAAGAAAATAATAACTAGCAATTGCACTTTGGTGTGCAATGGGTACAACAAAGAGGTGTGGAAGGTCAATTAGGAAAATATTTGGTGTATTTTGCATACAATTATTTAGTGCATAAGTTCAATTGGTAGGATATTTAAAAAATGATGATGTTTGTGCAACCAAGGTCTCAATCGAGAAGTGATAGAGATAAAAATTAACTGTGCATCCAATTATATGGTTTTGAACATGACTAAAACAAAAACTAATCAAGAAGATAACTAGGTTCTATTACCAACATTATCATGTTATGTTTGCAATAGGTGGAGAGGGAGATAGATATATATATATATATAGGTAGAGATAGGGGGAGAGGAAACCAAAGGAAAGGAGAGAGGATAGAGAAGTAGGGAGATATAAAAGGAGTGATAGTGAGAGAGGGAGAGAGGGAGAGAGGGAGAAATAGGGCTAAAGAGAGGGATAGATAAGGATATAAAGTAGAGATAGAGAAATAAATATAAGTTGAGAAAGATTGAGAGAGAGAGGGAGGGGGAGATGGAGACATAAAAAGATAAAGATACAAGAAGTGATAAATAGAGAGAGGTAGAAGGATATATAAAGAGAGTAGGAGCAATGGAGCAAATAAAAGAGAGATAGAGATAATGAGATATAGATAGAGAGGTAGAGGGAGAGATGGGAAGATAGATCTAGAGGGAGAAAGAGAGTGAGGAAAGAGATAGAGATAGGGAGGGAGAGACAAGGAGCAAGAGAGGGAGGAAAGAGATAGAGATAGGGAGGGAGAGACAAGGAGCATGTGTGAAAGTGTGAGACATATTGAGATAGATATGGGTAGAAGCAACAAGGAGTGTGTGAATGAGAAAGAGAGATAGATAAATAGGGGATAAAGAAATAAAGGATAGGAAGAGGAAGTGAGAAACATAGAGAGGGAAAGATAAGGAGAGATAGGGATAAAGAGAGGGAGTGATAGAGATAGGTATAGGGAGAGAGAGAAATGTCAATATAAATTAAATGTATTATATAAATAAAAATAAAAATTCAAAATATAATTGTTATATAATAAATTAAAATTTTAAAAAGATAAATAATTTTAAATTAAATTATTCTAATAACTTTTAGTTATTATTTGTAATTTCATAAAAGAAAAATAATTAAAAATAAATTTCTAGCTTAAATATTAATTAAAAATTAAAATAGAATTGGTCTTGGTTTAGGCCTTCGCTCTAGGGCTTAACTAATTAGTCCGCAGGTTGCGGCTTAGTTGACTACCTCCAAAAGGACTAGTCTAGCCTCATCGCTTGCCTCTAAAGTAAACTATTGGTAGGTTGTGTGGGGATAGGACAACAAAAAAAAAACAAACAAACAAAAAGAAAAAGTCACATCATGAATAAATTAAATGCAAAGTCAAAATATATGAAAAATATAAATATTAATAAAAAAATATTTTAAATAAATAAATAAATAATAAATATTCTAAATTGAAAAATAATTAAATAAAAAATAAAATTAATTTATTTAATTTATTAGAATTGAAATATTAATAAAATGTGTACGGATCACAAACAACATTAATTGAATCGCAATGCAAATCCTTTCCTTAAGATTTATGATATCTTGAATGATGTATTATGCAGTTAGTTAGGGTATGTTTTCACATTATTTAAATTAGATCTTGGATATTGTATTATGTCTAATAAATTAACTATAAATTTGAAATTCATAATACATACTTTAAAAAAGATAAGTATTTTTAAGTACAATCATGTTGGGATTAAGTATTATTTGATTTAAAATTAATAATCAAATCACAATAAATTTTTTTAAGTTTACAATTAATTATAAAATTATTATAAATTGTGAGTTTTAAAATTTATTAAATATTTATTATCTAATACAATTAAATTAAATTAAATTTTAAAATAAATCAACAATGACTAATTTTAATTTTAGAATAGAATAAAACAAAAATCTAGATTTAAAAGCAACTTTCTATTCTATTTTATTCATTTTTGCAAGTCATTTTATATTAGAATTTTCAAATGATTAGTTACATTAAATAAAATTAAATATATCAAATATCAAATAGAAATATATTATATAAAAATTATTCTGCTTTATTAAAAAAATCACTTTTAGCAAGAAAAACTAGGATTTTTGTTGTTTTTTTATCTAATGGTTGTAATTGTTTCAATCATCTTACATGCCCTCTACAATGATATCAACCCTGGATAAAGCTTAGAATGCCTTTCGCATAATATAAAAATTCTCAAACATGAAGGATGCTATGGAGAATTAAGCTCTCAACAGATTCTCTTGTTGTAGCTTCCTTTTCCTTCAACAAAACTTCCTTCCTTCATTTGACCTACAACAAAAAAGGAAAAGAGAATGGAAGAAGCAATAAAAAGATTAGATTGCACAACCTGTTTATAAGAATACTTTTAGGGAATTCTTTCAAAGATTTTCATTTTTAAGATGAGAGAATAGACAATAAAATTCGTTTGCATATATTTACTCCACAGAAAAGAGTTCTTCAAAAAGGATTCCATTTAAATATTTGGGATTTTAAAATATTCATATATATATATCAAAATGAAGTCATCGGTCACAAAGAACAAATTGCCGAGAATGTGTGATATTCTCACATGATATGGATTGAAATATTAATTCATGAGTGGCTGCAGAAATAGAAAGAGAGCCAAAAGTGTGAATCATTTTCAAGATATGTGCATTAGACAAATTTAACTTTAGCAAGGTTGTTTAATGTACATGATTCACCAAGTTGAAAATTTAAATTTGTATTTTTATTATATGACACACTTTTTCTTTTATTTATTTTGGAAAAGAATAACTAAATATATTTGAAGTACTCCTTTTCTTACATAATTCAATATTATTCTAATTATTATTTGTATTGGGAAAGTATATCAAAATAAAAAAATTCTTATCATTCCAACAAATTCGCCTCCACCTCCACTGGGGACTTCAAATTTCTATTTAAATTCTAAATGTTGATCAGTTTATCACTTACTGATTAAGAATCATCAACTTGTTGCAAAACACTTATGCTCGTCAATAGTACGTCTCTCCTCACCTTGGTTAGTGGTACAAGGAATATGAGAATGCCTCTTTCTAGTTGTCCCACCGGCTTCGACTTGTGGTTCAATTCTTTAAATTATCAAGATTTATGATTGTTTGTAAATAGCGATTGAACAATTTTAATGACTCTTAAGAAGGTGACAAATTTTCTTTGGAACATAAAAGCTACACACCAAAAAAATGGAGGCAATGTAATTATTTAAAGGACAGGCATTGGTGGAATACATAAAGTGTGACAAACAAAAGTGCTTTGGCAACAATATAGTTGTGGGTGTATAAATTTATTCTATCCTTATTAATGAGCATAATAGAAATACCTATGATCTCTATCCTTATGTATATTTTCATGTTTATGATTTTATGTCATACTAGTTGGACACAATCCAACTAATAACACCTATGCTATTTACAAAAAATCATAAATCTTTATCGAGCATTTTTATTGTATTAGTAATACCTATGTTATTTTGTTTTAATTTTATTTTGAAAAAAAATAATTAATTATATGTTAACAAATTATGATATATTTACAAACAATCTTATATTAAGTTTATTCTATCCTTATGTATATTTTCATGTTTATGATTTTATGTCATACTAGTTGGACACAATCCAACTAGTAATACCTATGCTATTTACAAACAATCATAAATCTTTATCAAGCATTTTTATTGTATTCGTAATACCTATGTTATTTTGTTTTAATTTTATTTTGAAAAATATATATATAATTATATATTAACAAATTATGATATAATCTTGTATCAAGTCAAATTTATTTTTTAATATTTTGTCTATTTTTATTTCTTGACATGATTGAGACCTATAAGCAAGAAACTAAGATTGGATTTTAGACTAGAAATTTGTGATGATTGAAATTTGAAAAATTGAAAGCTTGGGATTGGATTGTGTCCAATTAGTATGACATAAAATCATAAACATGAAAATATACATAAATAAAACTAGAAGAGAAGGAGAGGGAAAAGAGAGAGAGGAGAGAAATGCCAAGCCAAATTTGACGATACAAAGATTATCATAATTTGATAATATACATTCCCTCCTCCTCTCTTGTATGTATGCTGTAGCATGTTTTTTGAAATAGAATAAGCATGGGTGCTGTTTTTTGAAGTGGGAGTTTAAGAATGCTTCCTGTTGGCCACAAGGGAGAATGCCGTGGTAGTTTGGTGAGATCCTCAGGGCTCCTAGGTCAAGCCATGTGCATGAGTCCGGGGAAAATTGTTCAAGACAATGTTTGGTTTTTGAATTCATTGTTGACCAACATAATAGAAACATACTTTTTCATTGTGGAAAATAATTTTGAAGAACAATAACTAGTAATTTTTAATTTTTAATTATTAGACATGAAATTTTATAAATATAAAACATTATATAATTTTTAGGTTCTCTTCTACTATTTGATAAACATCAAATAAATTAGTATTTTTAAGGGAATTTTTTTTATTGGAAAAGGAATCAATATGGTGTAGGAGGAAATCAAATAAAATCAATTAGATGAACACTCCATTATAATGAAGTAAGAATATGTGAGGAAATTCCAAACAATCAAAATGGATATGATAATTCTATATCAATTTAATTTTACCTATTAGTATTATATATTAAGTACCCAAACACTTGGCCACCCTAACATTTCTGGGTTTGCATTCAAATTTATTGAAGCTTGGATTTGGTTTAGAATTTAAAACTAAAATGTCGTGCTTACACATCATAAAAGATCAACTCATATTTTACTCCTTTTTGGAAAATATATGAAAGAATGATATATATTTCTTTTGTTCAAATGATTTAATCCATTTTAATATTATCTATCTTTTTGAAAAAACTTCTCTTTAATAAAAGAGGAAATTTACATCTTAGATTATTTATTTGTGAATTGGTTCTAGTTCCTTTTCAACCTCTATTTTCTACCTATAAACTTTCTCAAAATACTTCTTACATTTTTCAACTTCAACTTCAATTTTTTTATGTTTAAAAATAATGTTTATTTATTATCTCTATAATTCCATGATTTGACTACTATTCAAAATATTCCAATTTTTTTTGACAAAAACCACACAAGTTGAAGTAAAAAATAGGTTTTAGGAATCTCAATGTAAAACAATTAAAGTAGAATCAACATGATAGGTTGAAATTCAAATCAATCATCCAATTATCACTACATTACAAATTACTTATCAAAATTAATCTAAACTTAACGATTTTATAATTCTTATAATTCCAAGTGAACCTACTTTATCTTAGGAAAATGCTCACAAGGTTCAAACCAGCCCTGTATAATTTCTATTAAAAAGGAAACCTTATCCATATTTTACTTGAAGTTTCACCATATAAAATTTTATTAGAAGGTTGCCAACTATCTATTGTAAATGCTTAATATGATCCTTGCAAATTTCTACAACATAATATTGATATTTTTATTTAAGTAAACTATGAGATTAAAACCTTTATCAACTAACTAGTGAGGTGAATTATAGTCCTTTTACCCCCTTTATGTTTATATTCCCAAGTTTTATTAGATCTCAAAATAAAATTAATTACTTATATTGTCACATTCAATTATTAAATAAATATAAGTAAATTTCCTCAAAGCACTATATCCCAAAACTTTCATTACATTATCCAACTTATTTTTTTTCTAAAAAATAAAGATTTGATCCTATTTAAAATTCACATATTAATAACATTTAGTCTAAGTTCAATTCCTATGAATGAATGAAAGATTTTAATGACGTCCGCGAGACCAAACAGTCTATGGGACCGAGACAAAACAGGCCTAATTTGTCTATGATAGAATCATTTTAACTAATTCTTATTTTTCATATACAAGTTTCACAAACTTATAATTTTATTGATTTATATAATCACTAGTAATAGTATAATCCCTATCCTTGAAATACCAAATTATAAAAGAATAAACCTACACATAGAGAAAATAATTGGAGATAAAATAAATTATAATGGAGAATCTTTTGACCAACATTGAATTCTAAAGGATATTCCAAAGAAATTCTCAAATTACAATAGATTATAAATTATAATCAAGAGGTAAAAAAAATATTATTATGGTTTACAATTTGGTAGGATTTCCATACAATCATATTCCCCATAGCATATGGGACATTTCATTTAAATTTTTGTAGATATAAAGAATAAAGACTTACCTATACATATGATTGTAGGGAAACTATTTCATGTCCCCACAACCATTTTCCATACAATGCACAAACATTCTTATGATCATAAATTATTATTTCACTTGGTGATCCTAAAATACTTATAGCTTCTTCATTTATAATTACAATAGCTTTTTCTGGGATTTCGATTTCTTAGTTACCTTCATAAAAAGAAATATCCACAAGATCCATTTTATTATTCATAGTAATATTTGAGAATTCATGTTGTAGCAAATTTTCATCCATGGCCACTAACAATAATCTATGTGTATTGTATTGAGTAAGAGTAGGTTGCATAATATGAACTAATAGATTCACAATAGAGTTCATATTATTCTCATAATTATCATAAGGATCTTTCTCCAAGTTCTTATTTTCAAAATAATCATTTTTTTGTATTCATCAAATTAGAATGTTCATCAAAGTCTTCAAATAAGATCATAAGATATTTACCCTTTCCTGTGTAGATGCTCATTATTACCTTCAACAAAATCATCTTATGGTAGGTTCTATAATAAATTATGATATATTATTCTACATAGGAAGATCTATCACTAAAATAACCATATTATATAATTGTAAATAAAATATATGATGTAAAAATGGATGAATTGTTCATGGGTTGCCATTAAAAACACTAATTGGACACCATTGGATTTTGCATTAGCTTGAGATTCACCATGATTCTAAGTATTAATAAATCTATCTTGAAAGAGACTTAAAAGCTACTCCTTGTTCAATTTCACTCCAAGTAAGAGATAGAATCTCGACTTAATAAACAAGGCATGTTTGGGAAGAACATAGGCTTTAGAATAAAACTTCTCAAAATCAATGTATATTGTAGTGTTATCATCTAGGATGTGTATCCAGAGTAGCTTGGTACCATTTGAAGTAATGATTCTTCCCATTTTCCTTTTGCTATATGCATTGATCTTTTCTCTACCTTGATAATCCCTTCACCTTCTCTAATGTACACTATTATTCTAATAGCTCAATTTCCAACTTTAACTAAAATAAAAAATTGATAAAATATAATTTAAAATTAAACCAATATTGAAAAAATTAATTACATAATGTATCAAATCCAAAAAAATCTATATAATTAAATTAAATTTATATAGAACTAAACTAAGACAAATCCTTATTGACTACTTTATTCGCTATTTTGAATCCCTCATTAAGTTCGCCCGCGTAAGGTTTTTCTTTGAAACCGTCATCATGCACACCAGAGGAACTAGAGGGGCCCACTACCTAAAATAGTCGTTATTATTTTTTTATTAGTAGCTTCCTTAAAACCGTTTTTTACTTGCTAAAAACAAATTTATTTATTTTTTTTGCCTTTTTTCTTTTATTTTATTTTTAGTTTCTCTCGGTTGTCCACTAACGCATCGTATGTGTGTAGCGTGTTTTTCACAGGTAATTTTTTGGATTAAATTAATTTTTTTATTTTATTTTATTATTTATCTATTACATTCTATTTTATTATATAAATATTATTAATATTTAAATATAAATGAATTTATTGAATTTATTTAATGTTATTATATATATTTCTGTTTAAATTATAATAAAAAAATAAAAATTATTTTTTTTCCTTTAGCTAATTTTGGGGAAGATATATTTTGAATCATAATATTTAAATAATAAATTTAATCTACTAATTTTTTTAATAAATTATTGTCAAATTAAATAGTTAGAGAATTATAAAAGAAACATACAAATATTTATATAGACATAATATTAAAACCACATCACACAAATAGAGGGGTCCACTACCCAAAATAGTTGATATTATTTTTTTATTAGTAGCTTCCTTAAAACTATTTTTTACCTCAAATTTATTAGTTTTTTTGTGTTTTTATTTTATTTTATTTTTAGTTTCCCTCGTTGTCTGCTAAATGTATGTGTTTCCATGTTGAATTGAATTGAGGTAATTTTTTGGATTAAATTAAATTTTTATTTATTTTGTTTTATTATTTGTCTATTACATTCTATTTTATTATATAAATCTTATTAATATTTAAATACAAATGAATTTGGGGTTGGGGCCCTAGTTCGGTTGGCTAAATCTTTCCTGTTGCAGGAGGTTGGTCACGGGGTCTAGTCTCCCCCACCCCCGTGGTACCGGAGGGCATGTCGCACCAGCGCCGCCGGTCACGTTAAAAAGTTGCGCACTACAGTTTATATGGGGTAAAAAATACAAATGAATTTATTGAATGCTATTATATATTTGTTTGTTTAAATTATAATTAAAAAATAATTTTTTATTTTCTTTTCCTTTAGCTAACTTTGAGGAAGATATATTTTGAATCATAATATTTAAATAATAAATTTAATATAATAAAAAATTTAATAAATTATTGTCAAATTAAATAGTTAGAGAATTATAAAAGAAACATACAAATATTTATGTAGACATAATATAATATTACATATTAATAATATAAATGTAATATAAATTTTAATATTTGATAGTCACAACAATCCATGTACTCAAAAAAGATATCTCTTGACGTTGTTTATATAGATTATTATAAGATAGATAAGCTAATATATTATAGTTTCTTATATGGATCAAGTAATAAAAAATATTTAGTTACAATACAAAACATTACAAGCTATTAATAAAATACCCCAATTTCTTTTATTAATATTACCCCAAATGGAAAAACGAGGAACAAATGGAGAAAATGTCAAAGAGGATTAAATCTATAATAGAGAAATAAATTATTATTTAACATATATTATATGTTTGTGTGTTTTTACTAGTTTTTTCTTGCACAAGGTCCAAGACTCTATTGAGAAACCTTACCACATGGACTATGAATATGTTTATATATATATATATATATATATATATATATATATATATATATATATATATATATAATTAATGCAGCTACAAAAGTAGTTGGAGTAAAAAGTGATGCAACATAAGAAAGGTCTCAAATCTAAGCCACAAGGCCACAATAACGACTCTTACATAAACTATTCAACATATCTATAATAAATATGTTAAGTTATAATAAATAACATTTCTTCCACTTTAACATATGTTTTTTTTTTATCAATATCTTTAAATAACTTTAATGTTAATCAAATGCATCATTAGTTCATCTAAGTTAGGAAAAAAATTCTTAAAGTTACATTACTTTCTTGAAATATTATCAAATTTAAATTATATGGTATCAATACATGAGGTAAATAAACTTTACTCAAGTTTGCACAATATTTTTTCATTTGTTGATATGTAATGGAAAATACATTTTCTTTTTAAAATAGACATGCAATTAAATAGAAAATATCACGAGTATACAAATTTCGCCATATTATAATAATACATAATATTTTACAACTAATATATTATCCATAAATTGGAGACATAATCAAGATTAGATTTATATAAATTATTCATATTATAAATAACATAAAACACATGATTATTTTTTCGCCTTCAATTGAAACACAAAGAGGTAGGTAGATGAGTGATTTAACGCCTATCAAATATGTGGGATGCCACACTTGATTGTTAACAATTTAAGGATTGCATGTAAGGATTTTTCCTAGGAAGTATATCTTAAATCATTTGTTAAACCCCTTAGTCCCAACTCTTTATTTATTATTATAAATTATTTCAAGGAATATGCTTTGTAGGTCCTCCCCCGAATTATTTTGAATTATCACACATGCTTGGAAAATATTAGTTAGCTTGATTATAATCAATATAAATATAGATTATAGTTATTGTTTTAGTTCCCATAAATTATATTATATTGAGCATTTCTCAAATTAGGTTGCTTTCTTGAAGAGGCCAACATTTTATTTATGCAAATTTGTCAATTACATGTAATATATTTTTTCATATTTTTGTTATTCACACACACACACACAT
>VDFB02321877.1:0-28783 GCA_007258455.2 Sequoia sempervirens
TAGGAAGTTGGCATACTTTCTAGAAGATACAATTGCAAATGTTCTTTTAAAATTTGAACTTCAATTTGTAATTTTTCGGTGCCAAACCACCTAAACTCAAATTTGAATGTTGTTTTGGCTCCAAACTAAAGAGGAGCTCTATTTATGGGCTGGTTTCTAATTTTTGGGTAACTTTTTGGGGACAAGCTCGCATATTGCGAAAGGGTGATTCTGTAGCTTTCTGTAACTTGCATGTGTTGTAGAACTTGGGGATTTGAGATCCTCTGCATGTAAGAAGCTCCATTTTCTGAATAATAAAATTATTCTCTTGTTTGTGGGTTATTTTTTGTGTCTCGGGTTGTGCCCTCATCAATGATCAACTAGGTAGAGTTCTCTATCATAGGTTAGGTCACATAATCGATGTTTTCCCCTTCAACATTTGGCTAGGGTGAGGAATGTGTACTTGAAGAAGTGGTTCAAGAAGGATGAAACTCTAGATATTGAGTTTATCTGGTGGAATCATGCAAGGTTTTTAGAAACTCCTCCAGTTTTTTGGGTTCTGGATCAGTCTGTAGCTCCCTCCTCTCCTCTGACCTTTCCTGCTCATGATAGTTCATTTGACACCCCTTCTAGGTCAAAGTAGGTGGCCTTTGAATTTGATGGTACCTTCCCTTTTATGGATGACCTAGAAGATCAAACTCGCGATTGTTTTGATGACTTTACTCTGGATCTGCTATGGAAACTTTGGATTTCTCATACTATTAGTGGCAAATTAAAACCCGACTATGGCTCAAAACATAAGGTGGGGAGGAAATATGAAGATGAAGAATTTGTATTAAAGGTTTGGAAGCAGTGGAGCCTGGCTCCCAACAAACTTTGGATGCTCTCCTCCTTCAAAACACTTGAAGGGCCTAGCCTTTGTGGCGTTGGTGCTTTTCCTTTTCTCTTTGGTTGTCATTGTATTGTAACTGAAAAATCTATTTCAGTTCTATGTTCCTCTATAGGTTTCTTTAGATTTCTTTCTGCTTCATTCTTGGTTTCTCATAACCTTCTTACCTGTGTGGTAGGCATATGTAATTTTTTTTCTTACCTTTTTGGTAGGCATATGTAAATTTTTTTTCCTTACCTGCGTGGTAGGCATATGTAATTTTTTTCTCTCATTATAATAAAGGGAGTCGGCCCCTTGTCCTATGGCTTACGAACCAAATTTTTTTTTATCAAGCATTATATTAATTAAGTAACATTTATTTATTTTATATAGATTTAATGAAAAATCTTTCTAAAAAAATATATATTTAGAAAAGATTAAATTTTAATTTTTAATTGTTTCAAAATCAATTTATTAATAAATTGAAGAGCTTGTTGCAATAATATTGCCTAGAACAAGTACTAATAAATAAATAAACAATTTTAATATAAATAAATAAATAAACAAAATCAAAATCAATACCAATAGTCCATGGGCTATATTGTTTTGGCATTTGCTGGGAATTTAGTATTCTAGCATTGGAGAACTTTTCCAAGCTACAACGTTAAACTACCACCTACCTCTTCTAACTACTACTGAAAAATATTGGCTAAACCATTGACTATGATTAGTATTTCATTTTACTATTGTTGCCTAAATGGTAGGAAGCAGGAATGCACCGTCTATGAAGCATGAACAAGAACTACTTTTCAATTGAAGGCTATGGAAATCTTGTCTTCAACTCAAGAGTCATGAACAAGATCTACTTTTCAATTGAAGGCTATGGAAATTTTGTCTTCAGCTCAAGAGTCATGAACAAGATCTACTTTTCAATTGAAGGCTATGGAAATTTTGTCTTCAGCTCAAGAGTCTTCTAGCTCTAAAAACTGATAGATTGAAGTAGTAGCTTTAGGGAGATTAGTTTTGGTTCAAATAATTTTTATTAATTTTGGCAAGGTTTCATATTGTTTTTCCTATAAACTTTACCCATTTTTCTGATCGGCATCATTGACAACATTATAGAATTTGTGCAGAACCTTGAGGTAAGTCAGTCGTCATAATATAAAATAAAAATATAATTATGTTGTTATATGTTAAATAAATTGCATTGGTTATATATGGTTTTATGTATTGGTTATAAAGATGGTTATAGATGGTGTAAAATGGTCTCTTCTAGTTTTTTCATAATTGTGATTAGTGATAATTGAAAGAAACATCTAAGAGGAAGCTTGCAAATTATAGAAGATAGTGAAAGTTGACTGTATGGGGGACTTATGAGGAGGATCCTTATGACTCCTGGTCTCTACTATTGCGTGGGGTGAAAGGGAGAATTGCAAGTCAACTATTATTATTGCTATTATTCATGGATTTCACTACCAACTAAATCTTGTAGTTGAAGTTTTATCACGGAGCTTCTAAATTTCAACACAAATATATAAGAATATAGTCAAAGTGTATAATTTTGAAGATATTAATGTTTAACAATGCCACGTGATAACCAATGTATCAGATGTGCCACATGATATTCTATATGTTGTTGAAAATCATTTTTAATTATTTTCACCTTTTTACATTGTTTGAAAACAAGATTGACATTTATCTTTTAAAACACCTTTTCCTTCTAAAACTAAAACTATCATATACTAACAGCATTTCAGAACTTAAAACATTCCAACAAACATTCTTAAAACTATTTTTTCATCTTTTTAAGTCTGTGAGTAGTTTTTCTTTCTCATGTCTGTTGTTTTATTTGACATGTCTGCACTGAATTATTTATAACAGAATCTCAAATTGAGATAGAGATATTTTGAGCTATAAAATAAATTTGACATTTCAGGGAAGGATGGGAATATAAAACGAGAAAACAATGGGGTGAGAGAGGCTCGAACTCTCGACCTCAGGATTACTCAATAACAGCTATGAGACCTACGCGCTAGCCAACTGCGCCACCACCCCATAATATTGAGTTTTTGATCCTCATTCTTAATGTACTAGATATCTATCTTGATCTTGATCAACGGATTCTTTGATTCGATCAACCAACCCTACCTTTGCTTCTGTTGCCTTAGCTTTGCGCTCTGCTTCTTATGCTTTCACTCAATCTACTTAATCTTCTGTTATTACGGCCATGCTTTTGCCCGAGCTTATACACCTAGCGGGGATAAATTTAAAGATTTGCCTGTTTCAAAATCGTTGCAAAAAGATAGCGCACATTAAATATGGTTGCATAATTACTTCACAATAGACTGCGACATGCAAAATTGAAATGATCGGAAGCCACAACTGATCCAATGCATCGGATATCAGAGCCAGGTTTCGATCCTGGGACCTGTGGGTTATGGGCCCACCACGCTTCCGCTGCGCCACTCTGATTTGTTGAAAAATTATTGTTTAAATCTCATTTAGATTTATAAAATCTGTTATTTACCGTTTTCCCGAAACAGTCCTAACAACGCTTACAATGAAAAGCGCTGCTTTGAGGAAACTTTATTTAGGATTTGGGTATAGCAAAGACAGAAATAGAAGTTAGTAATAACAATTTCCTTTCATCTTATTTTACTGATAAATCTGAAAATTTTGAAAGTGAATCCATTCACATTCCCGTGGCCATGTAGATAATTTTAATTTTTTTTTTAATTTATTTATTTATTTTGATGTAGATAATATTACTCATTACCAGAATACAAATGCTTTTGCTTGTTTGGTTGTAATAAGTGTAACACGATGGTGTTTGTACTAATTGACCTGCCCGAATTCCCAACAAATTTGGAGGATAGTACATTAAATTACAGGGCCGTATGTGCCAATCTATAGGAAGTGACTACTAAAAATTTTGTGAGTTGGATGATTAAGTGAAGTAGATAAAAATTTGAAGTACATGGTAATATTATATGATTCTAAATAAGTTAGAAAAAGTTATGTAATAATATTGGTTTTAAGTAATATATTATTGAATTATGATTCATAGAGTGTAATTTGTTTGGTAGATAATTTTGTTTACCATTCTTAAACTAAACATGTGGATGTCACTTTATATGGGAGATGGGTAAATTAAGGAAAGTGAAAATTGAGGATACTAACACTTTAGTAAATGCAGACTAATTATTTAATAAAACCTATGAATACTACAATTTTCTTTGAGTACAAGGATGAAATGGCTTTATCACTATCTTACACATGAGGTTAACTTCTTGGGATGCTAAAATTTCTCCTACAATGGATAGCAAGAGAGATAATCTTAGAAATTTGTTGTTCTATTCCATCATAAATAGTTCTTGATGTGTTTCATAATAGTGGAAGGTGATGAACTTTTCTAAATTTTCATGTTGACATTTATCATGTTATAGATTGGTAAATAATTGTAATAAGTTGTAGAAGTTTGTGGCAAGTTTTAATTTTTATAGTTTATCATGGAGGGTTACTTATTCCAATGTTGTTATATTCCCAATTGAAAGTCTTTTGTAGGAGAACTCACAACCACGTCATTATAGACATGTCACTTGCGAGTGCGGCTATCCATCCCCATAAATGCACAGGAGCATGGAAGCCTCTCATACCATCATAACTGTAGTTTCATTTGTCATCGTCAAACTCCAATTCACTGTAGACATAAAACTATAGTTTCTCATGCACCATAGTTGTGGTTCATTGAGTCTTGCAATTTAACTTCATAAACTTAAATGTTGTTGTTATTTCTTATTCTAATAACTACTTTTTACATGATTAATATAATAATAACATCGTGAATGCAAAAAACTAGGGATAGTTGTGGGGATTTTCACTAATCCAATGCATTACCATTGCATTTTTTATAGAGGAACAAAGGACAATCATATTGCCAATAGATTTCATTCCCATTGTACAGATTGTGAGTGAGATGCTGGTGTAGGCCATGGATTTTCAATTTACGCCTATAATTGCATTCCATGAGATGGTATCTCTTTGAAACATTTTGTCAAATAGTTCACATGTCTGGTCTATACTTCCACATTTGCATATATAGAAGCAACATTTACCTTAAATTGATTATTTTTTCTCTCTCAAGACCCACGAATGTTTCCTAAAGAGGATGATGCATCATTTGCATTTGTCAAAGAGGGGTACGTCTAACATCAATGGCCCTATCCATGACCATTTTTTATATAAATTAAATTTATATAATTTGTAACTAGGTTGTGATAGTATGCAGCAATTGGCCTAATTGACATATCTATGATCATAATAATTAATATAATAATAATTCTATATATACTTTTAAAGGTCTAAATTATTGTTAAAACTAGGGTATGCAAACATTTTGGAATCTACCACTTTTTGATGAGTACAAAAAATAACTATCATTTATCAAATAATTTTAAGTTCAATAGAGAACCTTGTTCTCAATGTTAACTATAATTACACTATGTAAGCATGTGTTTTGGTTGCTTTATCAACATATTTCCTTTGGATACTTGTGATTTGAGATTCTTTGAATTTGTTTTCTATTTTAGATTTATTGAAAGCTAATTTCTTGATATCCATATGGAAAAGTGGACACATTTGAACATGTGGCTACTTGAAGACATATTCTTTCACCAACTCTCCTTACATAACTATAAATTTTCTATGACATCCTTACTTCATAATAAATCTACTAGCAAAGAGAAAACCACATACAAACTTTTCGAAATAGTGCTAAAAACCTCATGATAGTTTATCTTATATTTTACCCACTTTAAAAATATGGAAGCATCATAGACCTTGAGATCTCCATTTTTTCATGCTTGGACATCCTCAAGTTCTATCAATGCCTATAATATCACTCTTCTCCATTCATTAATGCGCTCCTTTCATAAGAAAACATTTGTAGCATCTCCCATATCTACAATGTTATACATCTGTACTAATTATTTCTTGGAAACACTATGTTTATTATTTCATTGATGTTCATATCAAATAATTAATTGAGGGCAACTATGACTTTCAATATATTGTTGGTCATTGGGTTAATTATTTATTAACTATTTATTATTTATTTATTTATTAATTATTTATTAACTGTAGGACCCTAAATCTGCATTGGTTCAAAAACAAAAACCATTAGTATTGTTAGTAAACCAAAGCAAACCAAAAGATCCCCTATAAGATTTATTTAATCACAAGAATGATGCCAAAGAAACAAGCAAACATAGAAGGGCATCATTCTAATGAATCAAACTAGCATCTTATAGTGGATTGGTGTCACATGTGCTAGTGACCCTTTCCCAACCCTTGATCAAAGCTTAAGTTGTGTAAATGATGGAGATGATGGAGTGAAATGGACAAGATCAAATCTCAAATGAAGAGAGTAACCTTGCATAAAATTGTGAAGAGATTGTGGAGGATTTGCTCAAAGATGAAGCTTGTATTTAAAGATTTTCAAATGCTGAATGTTGAAGAGGGACCAATGTGGGACTAAAGATTCTGCCAATGAGATAAGGACACTTGTCATCATGTGAGTGGTTAATGCATGTGCAAGATTTGGGAAGAGTGCCCATGAGAGGGAAAATTTGAATTCAAATTTTCCAATAAATGCTGAGAGGGGGACAAGAAAAATAGCAATAAATGCCATGTTTGACTTGTCATGTTGAGGGAAAATGAGGTTTTAATAAATCAATAAAATTGATTTATTGTGCAAGTGGAGATATCTAGATAATGCAAGTGGATGAGTATTTAATCAGGGTTAGATTAAATTGATGATGATTATGCTGATTAGATGATTTTGACTTTTAGGATTTAAATACTTGTTTTATTTAAATTAGAAAAGTATGGAAGATGCATGTTTGAGATTTTAATTAAATAAAACTTGATTTATTTAATTAAACTATGATTGAGCTTTTGATGATAAAAACCTGATTTACTAGGTGAATGAATGTAATGCATTTGATTTATTTATTGAGCGGATGAATATGCATAATGCAAATTTGACGTGTCTACATTTTGCCCCTCTTTGAAGCAATGTACTTGTTGCATTGGTTCAAATAATAAACTTTCCACGATCGAAATTAAAAATTTTCATGATTTTTTGGATGCCCCAGTGGAAAGAAGTACACTGGTACATTGCCCCCTCGAGAGATCGAGTGAAAAGATTCGATTTGAGGGTCGATCTCACGATAAAGAGGTTCAAAATGGATGGTTATGGATGATGATGCAAATAAGATGATTTCAAGATGCTTAGAATAACAAATCTGTATTATCCTAAACAACTTAAATGATGATATGATATGAGATGGATGAGATGATGATGTGATATGCTATGATTATGCAACGGATGATTTATGAGATGCTTAGACTAACAGATCTATATTATAATGATGATGCATGCAATGCATGTGAAATGATCGATGTTTCCTATGATGTATGATATGGATGATATGTGGTATGCTAATAGTTTGTAGATGCAGGATGGATGCATGATGGATGCATGACGGATGCATGATGTTAGCGTGGAAATCAGATATGACGAGAGGATCCAACAAGTCCATGATTGGTTGAGACTTTATTAGAGATGATGATGATGATGATGATAAATGATGATGAGAAATGATGATGATTTGCTTATCAAGGATTGGGATTTTCAAAGGGTCACTTACTTTATGTTTGATAACATGCCTAAGTATGATGCGTCAAGGTATGAAGGACCAGGATGGCGTTGTACTTAGTGTGATGGACTTTGACTCAACAAATAGATAGGAGTATTCTTGTTCACACTTGACATACAGAAACCTTGCTAGGGCGTACCTAACAAAGCAAGTATTCACCAAGTTATTTTACAAGAACATCCAACAAGCACAGTAGACAAAAGATAATGATCGTTGCCCCATTCCTATCTCTCTAAATCCTTCGTTCGGATATCATCGAGAGGTCCTTGGACTGAGCGCAATAAGATAAAGCAAAAGAAAAGATCAAGTACACAAACAAGCCAATGTTCTTCATACCTCTAGCTAAAGGGATTTGTTTTGATAGGATAAGAATCCAAGGTGATATCCATAAATGATGCCCATTATCGGAATGATATATCCTAGGACATGCATTGTACAGGATGATGATGGTTTGATAAGTTGATTGATAGGCTATTGATATAAGGTTGACTGACATGTCTGAAAATGATCAAGAGTTTGATTTTGTGTTTAACGGTTTGTTGTTTCAATTTTGATTTTGCGATTGAAGTTTGCTTTTGCTAACTACTATGATTGTTTCTGTTTGCGTTGCCAAAGGATGAAGGTGATGATCAATTTATTATGGATGATTGATTATTGCGGGTGAAAGCGAAATGAGACGGATGGATTTTTTTAAAATATTTGGATGTTTTTTACATTTTGAAATGTTTTGAGGTTGTTTTTGATTTTGATGTTTTTCGAATGTTTTTGGATTTTGATGTCTCAGGATGATCAAAGATTAGCCTGCCTATGCGTTTAAGCTCGAGACGACGTGAGTTGATTCCAATGTTTTTGATGTTTTCTATTTTGACTTGTTTTGGATTTTGATATGATTTGATGTTTTTGGATTTGGATGTGTAATGATATCAGTGCTTTGTTTTGGATTTTGTTGAAAACCAAGCTAAGGTGGATTGATCAGATCAATGGATTGATGATGATGATAACATTGTTGAGGATACACAACAATGCAAGGATAGTGTTAAGAAACACAAGGATATCCTGATGATTTCTTGATTGGATTTGATTGATCATGTTTGATGAAGCTTGATTTGGAACAAAATTTGTTCGAATGATTTGATGTGACGTTTGACATGCAGCTTAGATGCGACTAATAGTGATTGTTTGGATCGATGTTTGATAAAAGATGAAGACTGATAAGGACATGTTTTCTCATCAAAATATGCCATGGGCTAATGATTTGGATTTTTGCTCATAGGTGGTGGACCAGTTTGATTTCACGTTTTCCAATGTTCAAATCACCACATAAGTCGGAGGACATAGACCAAGATTTATTCTCGAAGCAAGATGTACATATCTGCCCCCATTGTCTAGCAATGTATGGAATGTGATGGGATGGATGCTTGGATAGGTGTATGGATTGATGGATAAGGTAAGTACGCAAAGGATGCCAAGGATTATCTTGCGATAGGATAAGGTGTTCGAATAACGAATGCTCATTTGGATAATGCTTCATGGCTCAAATCATGCTACATAGGATAGGATTAATGAAAACGGCCCATGTCAAGATGTTTACCATAAGCAAGCGTAAAGTGTGCCCCAAACTTTGTCAAGATCAAGATAACTTGCATGATGGACGTAGATGGATAAAGATGGATTGGATAAATGGCTTATGGATGAATGGATTTATTATGGATAAGATGGATGGAATGCTTTATTTATTATGGATGGGATGAGATGCTTTCACCTAAAGTGGCGCACGTAGATGCTCGATTATGCACATGACGCCCGTTTGCCAGGTTTTCATCATGGTCTTGCCCAAAGCGCCACCATAGTGGTTTTCACTGGAGGACAACTTTTTCTCTTTACTATTTTCAATCCTTTTTCTAATTTTTTTTTTGGATTTTCATATTTTTTTTATTTTTTTTGTATTTTTTTGAAAGATTCATGCTCAACCACCTGGTGGTGTTGACGTAGATGCCCCTGTCATGATGTGCCATTGATATCCCTACTGAAGGAGCTGCTTTGCTAAGATACATGCACTTGAATGCAACTTTTGGATTCTTGATCTGCTTTCGATACTAGGGTTAACTCTGTCTCTGTGTGCACATCACGATAAAGTGCCTTCGAATCCTTATGATGGGTCGCACCATACGGTCAATGTAAGAATTGGATATTATGCATGGAATGGATGAGGTAAGTTTAGGGATAAGAGATGGATTAGTTGACAGTTTGGAACCTTTGACTCTCCAAACTTGGGAAGATGAGCAATGATGGGTGGATACGGAAGTGTGCGTGGAATTAGGACCAACTGCTTGATACACTTTGTACGTTGCTTGAGAAGCCTATTTTTTCTTTTGTGGACCTCTTTGATGGATACTTTTCCCTTTTTGATTTTGCCCCCAGTTTCTTTGACTGATGGAGTTTGATAGGGATGATCTTTCTTTGTATTCTTTGGTATCCATTTGTATTTTATTTGTCCATTATGCTTCTCAGTTTCTTTTGATTTCATAACATTCTTCATACTTTGATTCAGATATTTCCTTTGATGTTGGTCCCAATTCATGGATGGGGTGATGGGTGGATGAAGATTCATGACGTGGTTGGTTGTAGTATTGACACTAGCTTCATCATAAGGAGTCTTCATGCTCCCTATGTTGATGCTTGCTTGAGACGAAGTTGCCCCCAATATTGTGGAAGTAGTACCTTCATGCTTTGATTGTGCCTATTCTGAAATGTCTTGTTCAGTAAGCATGCTCTGATAAATGACCACCCTAGGTGACGTTGTTTCAATTTGCTGCTCTGATAACTCTAGATGTTCTATCTGATTTATTTCCTTGAGCGGATAACGTTGGATATCTTTATTCATGATGTCCTCAATCTGAGTTTGGGACATATTTGATCCTGATGTTAACAACTCCGTTTGATTATAGGAGTTAAGAATCTGCTCTTTTTGTGTAGCACAATCTTGTTCTAGATGAAGATCATCTACGTGTCCATCCATAGAAAGCATCTCATGGGTAGATGGAGGAGTAAGTGTTATGTGGATGTGATCATCTTGTGTGGATAGGAGAATATCCATTAGATCATTGTAGTATCTTGGAGATACAAATTTTTGATCTTGATTTATTTTGGGATTGCTTTCGATATGCTTTGGATCAAGCTCTTAACATGGGGCAGCTTCAAAGGATGGATCACTTACAAATGGTGCTTGGATATCTTCATTATACATGGTAAGTGGCTCAATATCCTCAAGTGTCAAGTTTAGAGTTCTTTCAGTATCTGTAACCATGTTGTCAAAGGGGATCAACATGTTTTGAAAAGGACCATTGCTAGACTTTGGTGAAAGATTTTGATCATGTTTTGGAATAAATTTTTGAGATATGTCCTCTACCTCATAAGGCGATGTAGAAAAATTTTCAACATGATCATAAGTCTATGGATCGTGCATTATGTCAATTGGATCAAATAATCCTAACACTCCTTGAAAGAGATCACTAAAAAGTGGCTCTTGATGTATGGTGAGTTTATCATCGGATTGTGTAGATACATCCTCAATGTTCTCCTCGATGGAGAGGTTTTGATCATTATCTTCGACAATTGCAATGGAGAGATTGTGAATGTCTTCGACCATAGCATCAAGTGATGTTGATATTTCTTGAATTGGCTCATTGTCGAGTTTTGTTGGTGGATTTTGATCGAGATTCAAAAGTGACTCTTGACATATGTTGATTTGATCATTAGATGGAGTAAACTTGTGCTCAGTGATGGATTGATCTTGATCCTTGTTTTCAATAGTTGTCATCTTTTGTGTCTGTGCTCGTGTTGGTTGGGTAGCTTGAGAGGCTTGGGAAACTTGAAAATTTTGTTGCACTTGTTGATCTTGTGTTGCTTGTTGCATGGCTAGATATTGTTGGAATCCCTTTTGAAAAGCAGCTTGTAATGTCGCATCGTATTGGATTGATGTGGTGGAAATTGGTGGTGGTGGGGGTGGTGGTGGATTCAAAATCATGTTGGATGTAGTGACAAGTGTTTGAGATACGCTCGGAGCGATCATGGTAGTGAGGGGTTGAGATGTGATGGGCATGATAGTGGTGGTTGGAATGATTGAAGGGATAGTGATGGTTGGAATAACCGAGGTGATAGGTTCTTGGGAGACCGTATTTTGATTGGTTGGGATCATCATTGTTGCTTGATTGGATACCATCTGTTGGTGCGATGTCGATGGTATATTCAAAGGATTTGATGTGATGGCTTTATTGGCGTTATGTGGATTGATTTGGGTGGCGTGATTGGTGTTAGGTAAAGGGGGAATCCCTAAACCAAGGAATGATGTAGGTAATGGTGGTGGAGATTTCCCTTGGTGCAATGCCTCAACTATTTTGGAAAGTTCCACAATTTGATCTCGCCAAATTTTTTCTTGATTTTGATCTTGACTCACTTGAGATAGTTGATTTGGCTTGTGTTCAAGTAGTTTTGGCATGCATGTTTGCGGTTTTTGAATGGGATTATGGTAAAATTGACTTTGGATAATGTTATGATTTGGGATGATGTTCAGATTTGGCATGATAGGATGAACATTGTTGGTATTGGGAATCATTTTTCCAAAGTTTTCCAAGTTAGGATTCATGTTTCGAAAAGTTGCACATGGTACATCCACATTTGGCAAGTAGGGATTTGGTGGGATGATGTTGCTCATTTCAAGGCTCATGCCTTGATTATTCGATTGGTGGATTTGTAGGTTTGGACATAGATTTATCATTGGGAAATGTGTTCCAAACTTTGACTTGGGCATACTCACACTTGTTGTACCATTGACATTTGTCGAAGGCAATGATCCTATGCATGGACTTTGATAATTGATAGGAAATGCAAGGTTTTGAGGATTCAACTGATTTGGATTACCCAAGATGTATGGATCACGTTTATATTCCATGTTCTTCTTGTGTTTTGACCTTGTTGCAAAAGTGATCTCTAAGGTTCTTAGGACCAAATGATGAGATGGAGGATGAAATGTGTAAATGATATGAGTGTTGAACGTTTAGGAACTTTTGATCAATGCTAGACTTAGGGCTTGATTTTGATTGTTTGATGTGGATGATGAACTTGTAAACCCTAAAATGTTGGATGTTATCTTAGGATGAACTTGTTCAAAGAGGTGATAATTTAACTAAGTGTGCGTGGAAGGATTCATCCAAACACACCTAACTAAACAAATGATTTTGATTTGGTTTGGAAATGTACCCAAGTCTAGGTAATGACGTTTTCAAAGCTCTAAAGTTGTTTGTGGGATGATGTTGATAAATGTTTGAGGTGGATGAAGTGTTTGATTTTGATCCTAAGAGACTTAGAGAGACTTTGTTTACTAGGCCAAGGTATTGAAGAACACACTTTTCTCTAAGAGCAATCAAAAGACCAATATGACCAAGAGATATCAAGCACATGTGTGGGGTCCAATTTGTTATCTTTGCTTAATGGCTTTATTTTACCAAAAACACTCTCTTTGATTAAGGTTTCAAACTAAGATGTCCAATGTCTTAATTTCTTTAAACCCCACAAGATATTTTATGTGGAAATTCAATGAACTTAAGGCAAGGGTTTTCCTATTGTTTACTCAAGAAGACAAATTGAGGTATAATCCAATGCTTAGGAACCTCTACGACGTGAATGTGAGGGAAAGCAGTAACATATGGATTGAGTCAATGATATTTGTCTTCAAGAGGGTTTGAAATTTTGAGAATCATGTTGAATGTTTGTTTGCAAAATGTTTTCGAATACACATTGTGTTTTCAAATGAAGAACAATTACAAGCCCTATGGATGTAAGACAATATTTGTTGGATTCCCACTTGGACAAGTCTAGCTACGCTTATCTCTAGCGGATGGTTAGATGCTTGACCCCACTGGCTCCCCTCCACGACTCATTAACGTCAATCGGGGTAGCCAAGCATCAACACCCATGAAACTCCCGTGGCGTGCTTTCCATCTCTACTAGAAGACCGTAAGAGTGTGGGGTGGCTTCAGAATGACCGTTCTTGCACCAACAAATAGATTAAGGATTTTGGCAAATTCTAGCATTTAGGTTCTAGTAAGGACTTTCCATTCGTGGAGATTGACCCATAGGGCAAGAGTCCCCTTTCGGATCCATCTTGTCAGAGCCAACCGCGTGATTATGGAATTTAACCAAAACCCTCATTTATATCCCACCTAGAAATACTCTTGGCTTTAGAGTGTTACCGGTTGAGTCGTCCCTTGGGTGAGTACTTTTTCCCCAAGGCAGGCCCTCTAAGATAAACAAAAGCAAGCAAAAACACAATCCGTAACTCGATCAATCTTTGACGGCACAAAGAAAGAGAATGTACGCGAAAATGCCCCTACTCACACTCGCACAAGATGTTCAATTTTTAAGCCCAAATTGAGGTGTTTCAAAGCAATAAAATATATTTTGAGTGTTTCTCTTGCACCCTAGATTGCACGAAGCGCAAGGGGAGAGGATACGCACTCAAAAAACAAAATCACACAATTCAAACACTTGTTCATTTTATAGCCTTCAAAGCAATTGTGAGTTCGTTTTAAGCACCAAATGAAATATGAAGATTGTTTGTCCAATTTTTTAGCCCAAAACAAAGTCTAGTAATTTTCTAGTGTTCAATTTTTAATCCACCTTTGAAAACAAGCAATGATCTAGTTGGATTAAAATAGAAAATTAAGGCATGTGCCAAAAGCTCCAAGCATTAAAAAATGCTTTCAAACTTCAATTTTGATGTTCACAAAATCCTTTGCAAGCTCGAAATATTCCTCGTTTTCCTACAATCATCATAAGTAAAAGTTATGCATTTATTTCAAAATGATAAAAACATATACAAGATTTATCAACCATTTGCGAAATCCTTTTGAAGAGAGGAATAATAAAATAAAATTGAATTGACAAGGCATGAATTTGACTCAAATAAAATTTCAATACATTTTCAATTTACCCCTACCTTCATAAGAGAACAATTGATTAAAAACCCTATACATCCAATATCTTTAAGTTGGCAACAAAATTAACCATGGATTTAAAAATTTAAAAATGATTTTTTTTTTTTTCTTTTCAAATGTGAACAGCAACTAAATTGCAAGATAGGAAAATAAATGCAAATTTGAACATTTATTGCATTTATTCAAATATGCATATGATGATAAAGGCTTATGCAAGTGGGAGTTTTAAATGCAGTCAAGTGGTCAGCAACATCAAAACAAGGTGATGATCTTTAAGCATTAAAAACTTTGTATCTCTCTTGAGCATTAAAACTTCATATCCACAATGTGACCTTAAGAAAAAGCTTGTCTCAAGAAAGATTTTCTTTTTTTTACTATTTAACAAAGATTTTTCTATCAGAAGCATGAATCAATATTAAAGCCTCAATCAACATTTACTAAACCAAGATAAAGAAGATCAAAGAAATAGTGATATTAATGACACAACATTGATCTCATTCACTACTACTACTCCTTGTTGTCTCTTCTTAGTTGCTTTCACCTGCATAAGGAGAATGATGTTTAAAATGATCCCAGGCACAAATATTAATGCATAGAAAATTCAAAATTTGAATATTCAAATTGGCGTAAGCTTCTATGTAGAATGGTCTTCGACTCATCTAGCTTACGTTGGCCAGCATTTAACATTTCAACCAAAATACAGTTCAGTATGTCAGAATTCACAGTCAAATCAAATCATATGAAAGAGGCAAAAAATATGAAATGATAGAAGACACAGATATTTAATGAATAGAGACTTTAATGAATAGCGCCATAAATGAACAAAGACGTTGAAAGAAGTGATTGACATTAAACTAATCAGAATAAACAGTAGTAGTAGTGTATCACAGCGAGATCAGTAGGAATATCTCCTCCAAAGACCAGAGGATACACCAGAGACCAGAGGATACACCAGAGACGGCTAAGATTTGAAAAATTGATGGCTTCACCTTTGAATACTTTTTCGTTTCCCAAGACTATGTCCAATTGAAAGTCTCTATCAATAGTAGTTGCAGCCACTGTCAAAATCCAAGGAGCAATATTAACGATGGAGTATGAATCAGGGCCATCATTTCCTCCTGAACAGACCACCAGAATTCCTTTTCGAGCAGCGTGGAATGCTCATATGGCAATGAGATCGTTGGTAAAATCCAATTGGAAGACTGAAGTGGATCCGAGTGAAACAGATATCACGTCGACGCCGTCATTAATGGCGTCGTCTAACCCGGCAAGAATGTCAAAGCCGAGACATCCTTCTTTAGAGCACACTTTATAAACTACAATTCTGGAAGAGGGAGATCCACCTTTTGCAATTCCAGTGGCAAGCCCGTAATGGTCAGCGTTGTCCACAATAGACCCACCTGCCATCGATGCCGTGTGAGTTTCGTGCCGTAATAGTCAAATAGAACATCTAGAGTTTAGAACAGCATCAACATTTATTAAAGGCATACAAAGACTTAAGCACTAAGATAAAGAAAATTATGACATATTCTTTAAAATGCATAAACATAGGGGGAAATCCTTCATTGAATGCATTATGATTCTTCACTTCTTCAGCTACAGTCAGAGATGAAGCAAGATAACCCCACATAAATTGCAAGCAGCCTTCACATGCACAGTCAGGTCTCGAAATATGAGTTTTCAGAATATCAAATGTTTTTAATCTTTCATTGAATGTACGTTATGGAAATAGGATATCATGTTGAAACAGATGCAGAACATGCCTTACATTAATGTCATATAATACATAACAGAAGCTTATTAAAGCATAAAGTCAACTGATATGAAATAATAACCTCAAAATGAGATAACGTGAAAATAAGGATTTTTTTATTTTTATTTTTTAACAAAGATTGCCCTCCTTCTAGTGCCAAATGTAGGACCCTAAATCTGCATTGGATCAAAAACAAAAACCATTAGTATTGTTAGTAAACCAAAGCAAACCAAAAGATCCCCTATAAGATTTATTTAATCACAAGAATGATGCCAAAGAAACAAGCAAACATAGAAGGACATCATTCTAATGAATCAAACTAGCATCTTATAGTGGATTGGTGTCACATGTGCTAGTGACCCTTTCCCAACCCTTGATCAAAGCTTAAGTTGTGTAAATGCTGGAGTGAAATGGAGTGAAATGGACAAGATCAAATCTCAAATGAAGAGAGTAACCTTGCATAAAATTGTGAAGAGATTGTGGAGGATTTGCTCAAAGATGAAGCTTGTATTTAAATATTTTCAAATGCTGAATGTTGAAGAGGGACCAATGTGGGACTAAAGATTCTGCCAATGAGATAAGGACACTTGTCATCATGTGAGTGGTTAATGCATGTGCAAGATTTGGGAAGAGTGCCCATGAGAGGGAAAATTTGAATTCAAATTTTCCAATAAATGCTGAGAGGGGGACAAGAAAAACAGTAATAAATGCCCTGTTTGACTTGTCATGTTGAGGGAAAATGAGGTTTTAATAAATCAATAAAATTGATTTATTGTGCAAGTGGAGATATCTAGATAATGCAAGTGGATGAGTATTTAATCAGGGTTAGATTAAATAGATGATGATTATGCTGATTAGATGATTTTGACTTTTAGGATTTAAATACTTGTTTTATTTAAATCAGAAAAGGATGGAAGATGCATGTTTGAGATTTTAATTAAATAAAACTTGATTTATTTAATTAAACTATGATTGAGCTTTTGATGATAAAAACTTGATTTGCTAGGTGAATGGATGTAATGCATTTGATTTGTTTATTGAGCGGATGAATATGCATAATGCAAATTTGACGTGTCTACATTAACTATGACTATATCCTCAATCCTTGTCTTTATCTATAATATGTGGCTGAAATATTATAGTGTTAAAGAGTAACAAGTGATGTAAGCGAATAGATAATATATCTAATTGATTTAATATAAATAAAAAAATTATCACAAAAGAAAAAGTAAAGAACATTACATGTATATGTACACAAATTAGGATATTTATTGACTTTAAATTAATGTATGTATAACACATCAGTTAATCACACCTCAACATGAATATACAAACCTAGACATAATCCGTAGGATTAAAACTTACAATCTGCAAAAATGACATCATAGATTATTTAATATTTGGAGTTATTCACCTCAATCTTCTAATATTTAAATTCATGTAGGGATTAGTGGTAATTATAAATACCATTGATAATTTGTTAAGTTTCAAGGATAATCATAGGAAAATTATTATAATAAATATAGGCTTCAATCCATTTTATTTTAGTAATAGAAAATATGAAATTAGGCAACATAGTGAGTATATTTATTCAAAATTATTTTATTTTACATAGCAATATTTTTTTCTCTTAGTTCATATGTTAAGAATATGTCATTGTACCTTTGGATGATTAAGAGAATAATCAATGACATTGATCACCCTTTTCTATTGATCTATGTTCAACATATGAAATACAAATTATAGACGATAATTTTCTAACTATTAAATGTGTTCATTCATTAAATGAAATATTTCTCAATTCCTATTTCTAACCACTTTTTTGTACTTAATCAAATAAATAAAAAATATAATTCATGGAATTGAACCATCAATACTTGATGCTATCCCCACCAAGACATTTCAACAAACCATTCTAAGTAATTAAGAATGTTAAGATTATTTAGATTAATTACATATTTAACTCTTACACAAGTAACACTTTATCTATATTGATTTATTAAATGAATATGTCATTCATCTTTAGATGATAAAAAAACATTGCACAATATAGGTTATAATTTTGTATTGATCTTAACCACACACCAACAACAATAGATGCAATACAAACTAGAGATGGTAAAGAAATTATGAAATGATTTTCTGACAATTTTGAATGTTTAATTTTAAACTAATTTTATAACTAAATTATGTAATTTATAATTTTTTATTGCATTGTAATAGAGGATCATGATCAACAATATTATGGATAATCAATATATAGTTTACAATAATTTTAGATTTTTATAGTTTATTAAGTACTTAATGGTAAACTGGTGGTTGGGGATGAAAGGGATTCTTTTAGTGTGTAAGTACATAATTGGGTTATTGGCCTAATTATACTTTAGTGTAATTATAATTGAGGTTCATAATTGTTGACCCATTGTACTATTACTTATTAACTGATTCAATGTTTATATTATTTTATGTACTAAATTGAGATTACTTCACTAGTAGAAATGACTTAATTTTTTCTTATGCATACTTACATTTATAATAATAAAGTATGTTTGTATTTACTATTAAATGTAAGATAATTTTCACATCTAGAAGTTTTTAATTAAATGAATTCTACTATTTCTTGTTTTAAATATAAGCCTTATCCATTATATCACAATCTTTATTTAAGATAGTAAATCATTTAGCATATTTACCATTTAGTGTAGAAAATGGTAAATTAGAAATCAAGTAAACACTAGTTTGGGAATCATAAGTAGGAACACCTTAATTGTGAGAAGTATCTTGAAGAACCAAAGGTGGTTGTTTAGGTGTAGCATGTTCCATATGTGAAGTCAGTAATAGAGAATGTCTATCAACTTTGTCATATTCATCCTTACATGATTATATACTCAAGCTATCATCATCATCATTATATATCATTTTGAATCCTTTTATTTAAATCGTATCATTAACAATGTTATCATCAAGTTATATATTATTATCATTTTCCCTCTTACTTTGATGTGTTTGACCAATTCTTTGTGTCTATCTATCTATCTATCCATCCATAAATAGAGGATTTTTCTCTATTAAATTATATATTCTCCATTTTCTTGGCTAGAACTTACTCTTGAACCAAGGGTCACTATCTATCCTATTTTCTAAGCTAGCGTTGATCCTCTTGATTCTTTGATAATTGTCTTAGAAAATGATCTACCATAACAACCCCATGTAGTGTAGCTAGATTTCCTTAAATAAAGGTTTTCCTCTAATTGCATAAGCATATTCTTCCCTTTATGGCAGCGTATTGAACTCATCCTTGTACTATTATTTGTTGTCTATATATCTTGTTAGGAAACTAATTCAAGAAGTTTTCTATTGAAATAATTATTCACCCATCAAGGGATTACACAATGCTTCTTGTTCATAAGGATGTTGAATCTACAACCATACTTTCATAATGCCTTGATATCTTCGGTAATAGCTAATCCCCCTAGACTAAGTATTTTATTTGTCGTTAAATAATATAACAATGTGATGGATTTGGTATTCTCTAGGTATTTTATTTGTCGGTGGGGTTTGGGTAGCTATAGCTAATCCCCCTAGACTAAGTATTTTATTTGTCGTTAAATAATATAACAATGTGATGGATTTTTGATAGTTAAGTGTTACACCATGTAGTTCCAATTCCTTGGAACCTTTGTACACCATCAAAAGTATTGCATTCTATTCTATTGCACTATAATAATCCTTTGCATTGAATATGCTCTTTCATATAGATTTATGCAAGGTACATGTGAGTATCTATCACTATATTTCTCCCCTAACTTTTATGTATTTTATTAATAGTTTCTATCTATCTATCCATAAATACGAGATTTTAATATATTTATAAAATCTTTGTGTTCTAAATTCTTGATTAAGATCCACTCTTGAATTAAGGATCATGATTATTTTTCTTGGCTAGGGATGATCCTCCTCATTCTTTGACAACTATCCTATCACATGGCTTTCGATGAGAAGCCTTCTAGATCCAATTGATCTTAAAGGTACACTTCTAGAATCTAAAGGCATCTTTCTTGTCTTTGGCAAGTGAGGTGGATCACTTTAAAACCTTGTGTACTACTAATTTCTTCCACTTGAAGTTCCACTAGTCTTTTGAAGACATAGAAGAAATTGGGTCCACCTAATTTTTGTCACCCATTGACCTATGTATGGCCAAATTTTTATCCATTTGAACCCTACAAATTGTATATCAATAAGGGTTGTCCTATTTATTTCTTCTACCAATATGGAGTACTTTATAAGCAACATATATAATGTAAATTCCTCTCAATTTTTTCCTTCTTCACCCCCTTAGACTCTATTTGAACCAATTGTTTTCTCTCTTTCCCTATTTGTTGAATCTTGTGTGAACCCTTACTTTAATCCTCATCATATTCTTCCCATTAACAATAATCTAGGTTACTCCTATTAATTCAGTTCTCAATCCATCCATCTCAATTTATTGTTATGAATCCTTCTTAGGGACTATAACCTTGGTCTATTAATTTGAAAAAAAATATTCCAAAATCAATGAATTTCAATCATTTTCTCCTTATCCCATCAACATGTCACCCATTCCCTTGGATTGTGGATTTTCATTCCTTTTCCCCCTATTATCATGTATATATATATTTTTTCCAATATGTCATTTTTTTAATCACTTCATAGTTATGAGTCACTATATGCATTCTTCCATTCTCATTCTTCAAAGATCTAGCAAAAATTGATATCAATGATTTTAATTTCTTTCAACACAAAAATTATCAAGAAGAAATATTGAATTAATTTTATTTTGGTTTTTCCTCATTTTTCTTAATATTTGGACCTTTACACTCTTTTCCTAAACAGTGAGTTTTCTCAACAATATAATATAATCAATTAAAATTACATACATTTTATATCATTTTAGTACCTTTTATATTAGAAATTTATCACATAAAAACAATTTATTTTCTATATATAAATTGTTTAAACTTATATCAAGAAATTAGCATTCAATAAATTTAAAATACAAAATAAATTGAAAGAATCTCAAATCACAAACATCTAAATGAAATATGTTGATAAAGTAATCAAAACATATACTTACATATTGTAATTATAATTAACAATAAGAACAAGGTTCTCTATAAAGCCATTGATGTTAGACGTACTCCTCTTTGAAAAATTCAAATGATGCATCATCCTTTTTAGGAAACATTCATGGGTCTTGAGAGAGAAAAACCAGTCAATTTAAGGTAAATGTTGCTTCTGTATAGGCGAATGTGGAAGCATAGACCAGACACGTGAACTATTTGACAAAATGTTTCAAAGAGATATCATCTCACGGAATGCAATTACAGGCATAAATCCAAAATTCATGGCCTATGCCAGCATCCCACTCGCAGCCTGTACAATGGGAATGGAATCTACTGGCAATATGATTTTCCTTCTTTCCTCTGTAAAAAATGCAGTGGTAATGCATTGGATCAGCAAAAATCCTCATGACTATCCGTAGTTTTTTTGCATTGACGATGTCATTATTATATTAATAATGTATGAAGTAGTTATTAAAATAACAAATAACAACGATAAGTTTATGAAGTTAAACTGTAAGACTCGATGAACTGCAGTTATATTGCATGAGAAACTATTGTTTTAGGTCTACAGTGAACTGGAGTAGGTTAAGCTATAAGACTCAATGAACTGTAGTTATGGTGCACGAGAAACTATAGTTTTATGTCTACAGTGAACTAGAGTTTGACAGTGACAAACGAAACTCTAGTTATGATGGTATGGGATAATGGGAAGCACCCATGCTCCGATGCATTTAAGGGGTTAAATAGTCACTTCCTGTCACTTGTAGTGTGTATGATAGTGTAGGAGTATTCCTGTCACTTGTAGTGTGTATGATAGTGTAGGAGTATTTGCAGTTTTGTTGAAGTTAATGCAGTGATTTCTAAAGGAATGGTGATGTTCAAGGGGATGTACATATGTGATATAACTAGCTAAGATCAATAAGGTATTTGTATCTACTACTATAAGCCATAGATACTATTTGTAGTGAAAGATGGCATGTACATGGTTCATGAAATGTCAATCAATAATCCTTGATTAGTGGTGAGGCACGACAGTAATTCATATGGAGATATTATATTGCATGTATTATATTCATGCTAATATCAAGGTACTTTCATGAGATAGTTAAATGATTATTCATATTATAAATACAAATTGTAATTTATACATATGATACCTTAGCACTAGAGGAAGACTATTTCCTCTTCCTTTTAGCTATATTTTTTCCTTATGATACAGTTCTACATAATATGCCTTATCTTGAAGTTTCAACTTTTTCTTTGGTTTTCAGAATCTTGTCGAGTCCCGCCCTCTTTGTCAAAACTTTACTTCACCCCACCATCCTTACATTTAAGTCTAATTGTGTTCTTACATTTACTTACTCAAAGGTTTTCACAACTATGTCAGCATCCAAAATGGTTCTCACAACCAAACATAACACCAATGAAAAAAATAAATATTGAGTCTTTAGCCAAGTTATTGCAGTTTCAAAACTTCAAACGATTTTCAAAACCTCCTTCAACGTCTGACGAGGCTGTCGAAACCCTCCATTTCTTTGAAAAACATATGGTTTTAGCCTCGTTTTCATTTCAAAGAGTGGCACCACAAAGATCTCACATTAAAATGGGTATTTAGGAGTCGTATATAGGTTTCCAAACCTCCGTTGAACTTTGACGAAATTGTCTGAACCATCACATCTTTAGAAATCATGTTCACCGAAGCTGGGCCAAGTGAAGTGTTTACGAACAACAACATAGGTTTTGAAACCTCCATCGAACTTCGACGAGGTTATTGAAACCAATCGTTTCTCCACTGAGTTCTCGTAGTTGTTCTTTTTAAATTTTCAAAAAATTATTAGAAGTGTAAGATAGGAAATCTCACACACGCCAACCATTAAGGGTGCCATTAATGGTACCTACCTCCATTGGGAATTCATTACAGGTGTTTATATATGAATTATGTTTCCTTAAGAGCTCATTTTGACAAACACTCAGAGAACAATTTCAAGATCGAAGGAGACAAATTTGTAGTGAAGCACTAATAGTAATTTTCATAACACTGGAGCATAATTCAAAGGTATAGTGTTTTTGAAAAGGAAAAAACAGGTTTTACAGGGACCTGAAACCGCAGAGTTTAAACAACAAAAGTTAACAAAATAAGTCTAAATGAACAGACAGCTGTCCCACAAAGGAAACGACAGCAAAAAAGACAGCAGGGTCCAAAAAAGGACCACCCAAAAAAACCAGAAATTCAAAGGTATAGTGTTTCTACTGCTATGTCAATTTATTAGAGAACAACTTGTAAGTGACCTAGTGTGTTAAAAAGAATTATGTATTATTTAATTTGCTTACATAAAAAAAATTAGTTTATTGTGAGTATGAATTGCATCTGCATTCATTGGGATTTTATTAACCATAAAGTTCAAATATTTGGGATAAGAACATTTTTTTGATATATCAAGAACATTACCAAAGATTGGTGATACAAAATTAGGGCACATTAACTTGAACGAATTTTATGAGAGAATTGAAAGAGATGACAGACCCCCCAATTACTTAGCATTTAATTGAAAGTGGACTGCTAAGAGCTACAATTTTCCCAATAGTGCTACAATGCACTAATTTGGTATTGAAATTCATAAACCATTACAAACCACATGATGAGAGATATTAGAGCAAGCAAGAATCGGTTGGTTGTCAGGATTGATAGGGACATTTTCACTTGTTGTCTAAAATTACTGAAAAGGGAGGCTTATGTAGACTTTGATTTCTTTTCCTCCTATCAGCTTTTCTAAGAATATAAAGGGCAGTATAAGAATACCATTGCTCATGAGTGGTTTGTGACACTTAAAATGGGACATAAATCATTTTGTAAACGATATTTTTTTGACATAATTGTGCTATTGCATAGGTTGATGGGTAATGAAGGAGTGCATGATTTTGATTATTGGATGTATTTCTTTATACAGATTGTCATTCATGGTGAGCAACATTTGGATTGGGCCAAACTAATATGTAATCAAATGCATTTGATGATTATTCAATTCCTTCTAAATAAGTCTTTCTACATGTCTTCTTACCTATTCTATGCTATTTACAACACAAGACTATGGTCAGGACTAATGAGTGATTGAAGCCCAAGGTCCAAACATTTAGACCTTTGACTACTATGATAAGCTTCAACTAGAATAAAAGTTACAAACATTTTAGAAGGGTGAACAATGCATTCACAAAGAGGATGGTTAGAAAAATCCATGGAGACATAGGCCTGAGGATCTCTCCTGAATCCATACAGTTGATTGATACATGTGGAAGTCATTTCATACAATTTTAGATATTTACCTATATAAAAGTTGGGGGTTTTGATGGAATTCCTTTCAAGCTACCCAAATATGTAGAAGAATTTTTTTCTTAATTTCAAAGTGTGTAGGTAGATTGTAGAGGTAAATAAGAGATTTCAAGAAAGAAAAAAGGTAGGAGTGCAATTTTCCATTGGGCTTTGTCTTGCAATTGTATGTTCTATTCTCTCAACATTGAAAGGGATTTAGTCCAATACACAATGCAATTTTATGAAAGAAGATTCCATTTTGATAGTAAGAATTCTTTTAAGGACGACTTGAAATTGGGTCTTAGTTTCCATCATGTCCAAAATTTAGAAGATTATTAGGTTGATTGTGCTTATAAGTATGAGGTTTGTAGGAGTTGGATGACACTAACTCTAAGAAAAATAGTAACATTCAAGTTAGATTAGGATATCCAAGGTTTAGACAATGATGAGTTTAATCAATTGGATCCTATCTTTTTCAACCACATACAAACTCAACCAAATGTTTCTGTAGATTGGAGTATCAAGGAGATTGATACTATTAAGGCCAAAACTATAGTTGTGCTATAAAGAACTCAAGACTGGGTGGAAAGGAAAAATGCAGAGAAGCAAGTCACCTCTCTGATATTTCAAGCTACCCAACTTCAAGGAAAGAGCAACCGAGTTCCCTCATCATTAGGTATATAATCATCACCTACCAAACAAGTTACTCGAAGATGATAGGGAGATGGTGATAAAGAGCCTCCAGAGAAAAGGTTGCCTAAGAAGACTTATGGAGAAGATGCTCCAAACCAAACACAAAAAGACAAGGAGAAACAAGTGGTGGATGAAGAAGAAATAGTCAATGAAACCTCTTCCCATTCACATGTAAGTGTACATTCTTCCCCTAAGTCTTTTCCTCATAGGGAAACACAAACTACTCCTAGGGTTGGTCCTACTCTTCCTTCCTCTCATGAAATGAAATCCTCTGATACTCCTCCTCTTAAGAGAGTTTTACAATTCACTTCCCCTACTTCAAGATCTATAGACACACCTACTCCCACCTCATGGTTAAAGTAGACCTTGTCCAAGAAGAGAAAAATAGTTTAGCTTAGTCTTCTTAATAAACATTTTGTTAGCTAATAGATTAAAATAACCACAAAGCCTAAGAAATTAAAGATCGCATCTAGGTTGTTGGAAGATAGTAGCACTAGGCACATGTATGTATAATTAGCTTATCTCTCAGTAAAAAGGGAGATGAGCCAAGAAACTATTAGTGATTTCAATATAACTAGAGTAAACTTAGGGCCTTCCATTAGAGATGGAGATGTACTCATTTCTAGGTGACAATTGCCAAATTGGTAGAAAGAATAACTAGGGATAAAGGATGAATTGAAAAATTAGGTGAAGATTCTAACTGATTGCTTGATATTTGTCCTAGACTTCTCTCCCCAACAAATTAGTCAGACCAGTGTAATATTTGATCCAACATCTTCCTTGGGAAAAGAGATGGTAGATAAGATGCAAGGATATAAGGCTTATGGTAAGGATACCGAAGAATGGAATTCAAACATCTTGTCTAAGGGAACTAATTTTATTTCTAATATGAAAAAGATATACAAATGCATTGATGTTTTGAAAGTTGAAATTGAGAAGGAGATTGCTTCAGCCAAGCATGAGTTAGTTTTGGGAAAAAATGACATTGATTTTAAAGGGATTATAGAAATGGGAGTAGATAAATTGGTTAGTAAGAATATTTTACCAAAAATTGGCGCCAATAGGTGTGTGATGTGGTAGAGGATCATAGAATGGAAGTTATTTGTTGTGAAGAAAAATATCCTAGAACAAGGCAAGGAATTGAATGATTGTAACACAATGAGGATGAAAATTCACAAAAACCTTCTTGGCATTAGTCTCCATCTCAAGAAAGAGGGGAGCTCTGATAATGAAAATGAGGAGACATTGAAAGGAAGTTTCAAAGGGATGGTTAGAAGTCTCTATGAAAAATAGTCATTCACTCTAAAGAGCAAGAGAAGGCTCAATGGTATAGACCTAGCATTGTTCTAGTTCAGAGGGCTCATGACTACCTACACGAGAAAGATTGAAGCAACAAGAGAAAATAAGACTCTTTGGAAATTAAGAGCTAAAAATGTGATCATTCCCTAATGTGGTTGTATGCCTCCCAATGTGAAAGTGTTCTATGCATACCAAGCTATACTTGCCATGGTAGCTAGAGTTTCTAGAAATGCTCCACCTCATCAATGACTTGTTATTTTCTTATTTATTTTATATGAAATTTATGCTATGGAAATTTAAAAGACTCTTCTTTTGAGGAAATTATTTTCAAGAAGCCATTACACTCACTTAGATATATATGTAATTTTATGTAACTAAAACTCTCTTAGAAATTTTTGGAAGATATACATGGAACATAAAATTTTGTGTCTACGTGCATATCTTAAAGATCAGTGAATGATTATAAATATTAATCATAATTTATGTGTTTTAGTTAATTTCTATAAATTATCTCATTTCTATGTGAATGAATAATGTCTTTATTTGCATCATCTACTTCAATTTTGGAGCTATCTCTAAATAGAAATTTTTAAAATCTACTTTGTATGGAATGTTAAATTTTCTTATGTGCTAACATTTAGTATGTTCTTAAATACTTAGTATACTCGATGCTTAAAAGATTTTAATTATTGAGGTTAAATTACACCTTTCCTGCTTTATGGTTAAAAGCATACCCTATTTAAAATAATTTATCTCTTAAGAATTTTATTGATTATCAAAAGAGGGAATTTTACCCTGTAAAATTTAGAGAGGAATTGTTTCTTATTGAGGTAATTAACTCAACTATTGGAAATTGAGATACATCTACTTCAAGCAATAGATACTTAAAGATTTATATTTTTAAACAAGGTGCAAATCTATTAGCCAACAATACCATATTGTAATGATTCGACATTCATATACTATGCTCTACAATGATTCCATATTGGGACTTGTGCACATGAAATATTTAACCATCAACATTATAGTAGTATTCCAAGGCTCTAGAAGATTGCCTTAACTAATTAATTAATTTCACCTTCATATAGATTCACAAAGACTATATTGGGTATTATTTCACCTTCCCTATGAAAGGTTTTAGTTAATTTATCATATTAAATCCCCTTGAAAAGGGAAATAAATCACATCCTTCTCAAAAAAACCTAGAAATATAATTCAAGGTGGAAAGAGTTACTTTAATTAATTTTCTATTGAGAATGGAGTGAGATCCATCAAATATTAAATGAAATAATCAAATAAGCCATCATTATATTGTTTAAACTTTTGTAGGAATCTCATCCATCTTACCACGTAGAAACTTTTTGTAACCTCCTCTTTCTTTAGAAAAGGATTCATAACATTTTGAACATCTATCTTTCATTTCTATCACTTTTTCTACTTTAAATGGAGAAGTGATGACATCTTCAAAGAAGAATAGTATAAGCATTTAGAAATAATCTTTACTTATTTTAATGTTCTATATGAACATGTGGAAAATTTATAGATTGGTGTGCTTAAGTGGATTTATTTGGAACTAAATAAAATTATAACTATAATTAATGGGTGGGTGCACAAAGACGGGGGGACCAAAAAGTTGCCACTCCACTTTTTGAACCTGAAATAGAGAAAACATGAGTGTGTTATAACAAAATACGGTCGCATTAAGGGTTGGCAGTGACCGAGCCTATATTTCATGTATATAGTTTCAAGATGTTTGAGAGTGGGTTTGGATCTCTAGGAGTTATAATACAAATTCTAGTTTATGGAAGATCTTATAATTTATTAGATAGTCAAATCTCAACAATCTATATGTCAAATTTCAATAATCAACAGGTCAAACTTTAATAATTAACAAGTTGTATCATCTTTCTCTCTCTATATATCTCACTCATTGTTTATTCCCTATGCTCTAGACCTCTATCTCAATCTCTCTACTCTTTATCTTGCCATTGTCTCTCTGTTTCCCTCTAAACTTCTCTCTCTCTCTCTCTCTCTCTCTCTCTCTCTCTCTCTCTCTCTCTCTCTCTCT
>VDFB02321877.1:28803-39696 GCA_007258455.2 Sequoia sempervirens
CAAATAGATTTACTTAAAAAAAACTAGTAGTTTAGAAATTACATTCAATTTGCTTTCTGATTCTATTGTTACACATATTTTGAAATAATATAGATAACTTATTCAAATTTTTATGTCAAGTTTCCTAACTCTGATTTTCCTAATTTTTTTTTTTCACCACTTAATTTCAGCACTCCATGTTTGATCCTACATACCTCTCTCTCTCTCTCTCCTTTCTCTCTCCCTTGCTACCTCTCCTCCCTCCTCCTCTCTCTCTATCTCATCTCTCTCTATCTTTATCTCACCTATCTCTCTCCTCCCTACCTCTTCCCTATCTCCCTCTTATCTCTCTCCATCCCTACACCTCTCCTCCCCCTCTCTCTCTCTCTCTCTCTCTCTCTCTCTCTCTCCCCCTTCCTCCCACCAACCTTCCCTCTCTACTTATCTCTATCTATCCTATCCCTCTCTTCCTCTCTCTCCCTCCCTCCATCCTCTCTCTCAATCTCTCCACGTTCCTCCTTCCCTATCTCTTATTCTCTCTATCTCATTTCTCTCTCCTTCATCCTCCCTCCTTCCCTCTCCGTTTCTCTCTATCTCCCTCTCTCTCCTCTCTCCATCTCACCTCTCTATCCCTCCCTACCTCTCTCTCTATCTCTCTCTAATTCTCCCTCCCTCATCCCTCCTCTCTTATCTCCTTACCTATATACGTCTCTCTACCTCTTTCTCCCTCTCTACCTCTCCCTCTCTCCTTCCCTCTCTTCCTCTCTCTTAATCTCATAACCTTCATCCTTCCCTCTTTATTTATCTCTTCCCTTCCCTTTCTACTCTCTATCTCTTTCCATATCTACCTATCCATGCCTCATTCCCTCTATCTCAATATCCCCACCTCTCTCCATCTCTCCCCTTCTCTCTATACTTATCTCTATCTCACCTTTCTCTCTCCCTCCCTCCCTCCTTCCCTCCTTCCATCTAATTTTCTATATCTCCCTCTTCCTCTCTCTATTTCTTCCTTCCACCCACCTTTCCTCTCTACTTCTCTCTATCTAACCTATCCCATTCTACCTCTCTCTCTCAATTTGTACACCTTCCTCTTTCCCTCTCTACTTCTCTATCTAACCTATCCATCTCTCTCTCTCTCCCTACCTCCTCTCTCTCAATCTCTCTCCTTCCCTCTCTACTCTATATCTCACCATTATCTCTCTCTACTTCTCCCTTTCTATCTCTCTCCATATTTTCCTCTCCCTCCCTCTCTCTCAATATCCTTGTGAGCTTGATCATAACCTAAGATAAACCTACAAGATCATACTAAATAAACCAATATTTAGCCATTTATGTCAAAGTCTCAATGAAATACTTGAAAACATCAAATAAATAAATCATTAAATATAAACAAACAAGAAATAATTAAACAAAACTAATCTAATGACTCTAAAAACCTCATCCCATTAGGGGATTAGTGCTGCATTGATGTGGAATGTAAGACCTTTCCCAACCCCTTAGTTGAAACAAACTCTTAAACGGATTCCATTGATGAAGATTAATGAAAATGGATGAAATGTAAGCTAAAATGGATGCAAGATAAGCCAAAATGGATGCAAGATAAGCTACATATGGTGGATACAAAACTAAGCTAAAATGATGCTAAATGATAAAATGCTAATGGAGATGGCTCTAAAATTTAGTATAGTCTATTTTCTCTAAATGAAATTGGATCCTTTTCTCATAGAAATGAGGACTATTTATAGGAGAAATGGCTGAATCAATGGTCATGATTGATTTTATCAATCAATGAGTGAAAAGCAATGAGAGGAGATGGAATAGATCAAGGATTCACATCAATGGATGAGAATGAAAGTTGAAAAGGATCAAGGATTTAATCAATGAATCTCATTGTTTCAAAGAAACACACTTCCTAGAAATTAGGAAGTTTGTTACAAGAATATTCCATTTTGGAGGAGTTCAAAATGGAGGAATATTCCCTTGGAAGTGGGAGGGTGAGAGAAATTAGCTATTTAGATAATTAAAAAAATGTTTTAATTGTGCAAGATGGATGAAATGAGGAGTTTCATTAAATAATTAACTTATTTAATAAAAGGGGGTTTAATGACATTTAACTAAATAATTATTATTATTTAATTAAATGAGAAGACTTAAGAAATTTAATTAAATAATTTGCATTACCTAATTAAATAAGATGAAAATTAGCATGAAAGGGGATGAATTAGCCAAATAATATTTATCATTTGATTAATAGGAGAAAGTGATAAATTTAGTTAAATAATGAAGATTATTTAATTAAACAATTGAAAAGAGGTGATTCAGGACAAAATGGCATTAGTAATCAAATTCAGATGTGTAATATTAGTCAAGTCAATTTTAAGTGTCTATATTTTTCCCCTCTTTGAAGCGAGGTACCTATTACATTGGTTCAAAGATTGATGCTTTTCGAATTAATGTTGCTACTCATATCAAAAAATTTAAAAATTCCTAATTCTTTAGATGCCCAGCTATTGCCATAGTAGAAGGAATCAAGTTGGTACCATGCCCCCTTGAGAGATCACATGAAAATTTTAATTTTTAGGTCGATACTGTGACAAAGGTTTAATCACAAGTTCAGGAGAAAAAAAAAAGCTTTGGGATGCAAAAACAGGCTCAAAAACACACAAAATGGCTCAAAATAAGTTGCACAACCCAAAAAATAAATAAAAGGATTAAAAATCCCATTTTTCCACTCTAATTAGGTCGAAAACCCTAATTTTGAGGCACAAATATGAGTTGAGGGGTCATTTTCAAGTCATTTGAACTCATAGTCTTAGTGAAACTCTATTGATTTTTCTCTAACCTCCTAATGAAATGGGTGATCCAACACTTCTTGAGCACCTTGTGGATAGAGTACAAGAGTACAAATGGCTAGTCGATGTAGGACCTTCGGTACGTAATCAAAAACTTTTCTCATTTTTCTCATTTTTCTTGCATTTATTAGGAATTGAAGTTAGCAGAAGAATAATATCATTGTATTGTGACACTCTTTTAGTGGTTAGTGATGATATTGTGCTATAGCATCGCTTTTGTCCTAAAGTGTCACAGTGCAAAATTTAGGTTTAGGGGTGCTATTGCCCTATATCGTCGCTATTGCAATATAGTGGCGCAATGCATTATTTTGTTCTAGCATCACTATAACAATTTTGACACATGATTGCAATATAGCATCGCACAAGTCAATTTTGGTTCAATGTCATGCAAAAATACTGACACACTAGTCAATTTGGTTTACCGTCACATAAAAATACTGACACACAATTGCATATAGTGACACAATTGCAAATTTAGGGTTTCAAAGTCTAAATTTTCTCATCTTTTAGCAATTTTAACATTGTTCACTTTGTCTGTGGAGGAGACCATTCAACCCATCATGTCTTGAGAGCATTGACTTAGCATTTTGTCCCACATTTTCAATTTTGGGGATAATGAGGACTCTGTTCTTCTTGTGATTGGGATCGTATTTTTCACTCACATTTCAAAGATATAGACACACTTGGTGATGATGATAATACCGATTGAGCACTTGCACAATGAGACTTCCTTGTTTCACCAACCTACTGGAGAGGCCAAAGTTACCTTGGAGGATGTCTGGTGCATTCTATGGATTCCCATCCACAAGGAGAGAGTGATTTATGACACTGATGTTGGGGTATATGTGATCTTTGATGTGCTCAAGGTAGAGACTATTTGGGTGGACAACCACTAGATTGACCTGCGGGACTACAGAGGGCATGTAACGCCCCACCACGCAACCCTCAGGAAAGTTGCAATTTACTAAACAAACGAACTATTTTCTTTTTCTTTTTCTTTTTTAAAGGAACAATTAACATACAAGTTCACTAACCATTTCCAACCAATCCCCTAAGGTTGCGAGAATGTGTTACTTAAACCAAACATGGAACATGAATTAAAACCATACCATATAATTACTTAACAAATAAAGTTCACATACATTCTATTCATAATAGATTACATCCAAGAATAAGAGATACCACTTGATTCCAATAACATAATTTACAATATTATTACAACACCCATTCCCCGAATGAGGAAATTCCAATAAGTATGATTACATATTACAAATTCCACCTCGATAACAAATGAGGGGTAATAAAATACAAGACCAACTGAATGAATTAAGCAAGAGAAGAAACTGAATCCCACGAGCTCTCCAATTGGAAATCACAACCACACGAACAAGAAGAAGAACCAATGGCACGTGCCACCCGACCATGTGGAATCCCAAAGGTCCCACTCCCTCCGTGCTAGGAGATAGTAACAAGGAATTCCTACACAAGACCATCTACCACTAGACACAGGCTACACAAAACTGATACGAAGTAAATACAAGTACCACATCACATGAACTGAAGGGTCAAACCAACAACTCTAGTATGACTCACACAACACCAACATAGGTTACATTGCTTCCAGACATAGAATAGATCAAGAGTGTCACAAATACCAAGTACAAATTGTTGAATTAGGAAGAGTGTCATCGCATAGCTCGTCAAGGGATATCCTCTGGGAATCTTCCTAGGCTCCAGCCCCCACACCATGGGTTATCCTGGTGGCCTCTACCGAAATCCCAGCACCCATGCTCACTCATGCGAAATCAAATACCTCTCGTGAAGACGAGATAGATGATTTTTCTATTCCAGGCCTTCTCGTCTCATCCCAAGTCTAAAACAAGCCCTTGGGTCCATGAGTGAGGCATAATTAATCTTGTTTAATGTTTGTTGTAACCTAAGCTTCTAAAAGTTTATTTAGTTATCATTGAATTAACCAACTTGCAAAGGGTTATTCCTGACACCACTTTGTGTGTTGGCCCCCATTGCAAGCCACTCTTCTAAGACAACACACATGGTGAAAACCATAATAGGTAACTAGATAGTACGACCTCACCAATCCAAGGAGGTAACAAATCAAGAAACTCACTCCAAACACTCAAGGCAACAAGGTCAAAATCCTCTCCAAACACTGGAGGCAAACAGAATATAAACTACACTCCTTCCAATGGAGGTACAAACCACATAACCCTCTCCTATTCCCAAGGAGGTACAAATCATCCCCGTTTGTGAGAACCGGGTGAAACAACATGGTGTAACTATGCACATTTTCCCACGACACATCAAAATTTGACTCACATACCTCAACCCATACCAATAAATGAACTCCTATCTAGAAGACTTCAAACATTTACTCTATTCTCCCAACATCGAGAAAGAACAATTTCACACTAAAAGCATTTCGAGCAGTTAAATGAACTAATGTTCGGATTTCCTAAATCCAGTCAATCATAGTTTCCATTTCTTGCAAATATCCAATCAAATACACTAATTTCATTTCACGACATAGAAATACTTCAAAACCAGTCATATTACTCTAAGGTTCACAATTAAATTCATATTCAAAGCCTCTTAGTGATTAAATTCATTTGACTGAAATAAATCATTCATTAACTCTAAATTCCACAATTATAACATAATCACAACACTTAAATCAATGAAGTCATCTGATTAAAATTTAAACCAATCATTATCTCTAAGTTTTGCAATCGTATTTTATAATTAAAACATTTTAATAAATAAACATTTAGATTAAATAATTTAGTCTTTATTTCATCTTAGTATTAAATAAATCAACTAAGTCTTATCTCTACTTGAATACAATTATATTCCAAAACAAATATACTTAATAGTAAATCAAAGTACGTTGACAACTTAAGGAGTTAAAAACCAATAATTATATTTTGTTTTCCCAATTACTTATATTAATGAAAATCAACTTTTAAAGTAAAAGCATTTGATTATAATTTGAAATCCACTTTTGAATTAATCATTTGTCTATTAAAATTCATCGTTCTAAATAAATTCCTGAATGTAAAATCCACTTTTGCTTCTATTTCATAACAAAATCATCTTAAGATAATCTATATTTCAAATCTGTCTATTTAATTTCATTGTCATGATTATCCGTAATAATCAAAACCAAATTATAAATAAATCAAACATTTGACAAATAAAGTCATCTGATTTAAATAAAACATTCGTTATCTCTAAGTTTCACTATTATATTCAAAATCAAGATATTTTAATAAATAATATTTAAATTAAATCACTTAATCCATATTGCAACATAGGATATTCAATCAACTAAAATCAATATTTCAAATAAAACATTAGATTTTCTAAACTCCACTCTTGCCTTTAATAGCACAACGATAATCATCTTAATACATTTGATTATGATATCACTTAATGCGTCTATTAAAGTAAAGTACTAGCGCAATATCAATACAATTAAATATCAAAGTATATTAACATGTTTATTTACAAATAGATATATCTAATAATTTAAAACCCCATTAATTAAAATATATCTAATAATTTATATATTTCAATTAATCATATTTAATTCCTTATTATTTTACATATACAAATTATGTCTTTAATATACGTTTAAATAATTACTTAAAATCAATTCTTTTAAAATTTACGACTATTTATTTAAAATATCATTTTCCTTCAATTATAATAATCACATAATCTTTTTTAAAATTTCTATTTTACCACTTAATGTGAGGAAGAGAAAACATTAAATATATATACATTAATATATATATATATATATTATATATAATTTAAAATTAATATATATAATATATATATATTATAATATAAAAATTAAATTAAAACTAAAGTTTTAATAAAACAAAATTTATATTAAAAGAATAAAGGCCAAAGGCCTTTGGCTGCAACGCAGCCCCAACAGGGGACGCACCCCTATGGTGGCTGCTATGCAGCCCCTCCCCAGCCATGGGGAGCGCTGCACAGCCAGCGCCCTGGGTAGCCCCCACACTAAAAAATAAAAATAAATTTTTATTTTCGTTTTCACAATTTCGTTCAAAAATGAAAAAAACAAAAAAATCAAAACCCTCAAAATGAATTTCACACAACAACAATTTTTGAAAAGAAACTTCCAATTTGTAAAAAGAAAGTGGATAAATGTATATAAATATATCATTCCACAGCCCAAATTGGGCAAATTTTCTTGAGGAGAAGATTGAGAAGAAGAAATTTAAAGCACAATAATCATGATGAATTTTCTGGTTTTTCACCAAATTGACAAATGAATTAAATCTTTTCATTTGAATCCCCTCCAAGATCTATTGCTAGTTTAAAAATGAATTTTCATGGGTTTCCATTAAGTTTAAACTTCATTTCAAGGATTTCCAAACAGCATATTAAGGATTTAAACTATTTTCAAAATGAACAAAGCAAGAACAAGAGGAACCTGATTTTTCTCCAAAAAACTTGTAGCCTTCAACAATGGTGTTTTCCAACTCCTCCTTGGATCTGGCTCAAGCAAGAATCTCCATCCTCTTCACAAATCCAAGCAAAAACCATAGCCAAGAAAATTTTCCCCAAATTGAAAGATTGAAACATAGATGAGATTCTATTATCAAAAATAGGGTTTTTCCCCAAATTGGTCAAAAACCCTAAAAATCCCACTCACCAAATATATTTTAAAAAAACATGTGGGGATTATTTCTAATTTTTAATTCTAAAACCAATTTCTAATTTTTTTAATTCAATCTTCATGCATTTTCCAAATTCATTAAAACAAAAGCATTTCAAAGTTGCAAATAAATGATTTTCTCAACAATTTTTCAAAAGTGGAATTAAAACACATTAGCATTTATTTATTTATTTTAATTTAACTCTAACTATTTAAACAAGGTTTTTACTTTTATTTTAATCAAATCTTAAATATCCAATATAACTTCCATTCTCAATTTCAATTTGAAACTAATATATAATAACGCCAAAAATACTATTTTAATTAAAATCACCATTAATCTAATTAATAATTAAACTAAATATAATTTTATTAATTAATGAAATCAAACAATAACCCCATAATTATTTTATTATTTAAATCAAATAAATCAATAAAATAAATTGTATTTCAATGTTGCAACTAAATATATTTAGTCACAATTAAACTACACCTAGCATTTAATAAACTTTAAACTTTGAAATTAAATAAATACTGAAGGGGAGATTGGCCAAATTAAAACAACTAACCCCGACGACAACCCAACAACATGCTATGACTAGGGTGACGACTTGGCACGGAAAACCTAGCTACTATCTCCCAATCGATTACCATTGGTAAATGGACACGCTCAAACCTGTGAAACCAGGTGGAGTCGATGTCATGTACTTGACAACCTGCAACAAAGAGCATGTCGATCGTGCAATATATATATAATATGATCAAACACACCGTGAAGAGGGAATCTCAGAATTGTAGGGTGCTCGCAAGCGAGTGATACAACCCCATCCCCTTCACCAATACAATATCACTAACTGACGCATCTAACATCAAAGATATGATCAATAGCATAAAACATCATTTAATCAAATATCTTCTAAGTTACTCCAAAACATGTCATAAAGATGGCATCAGAATAAAATCACATCAAAATATAGCTTTGAAACAACGTTTAATTATTGCAATCAGAAGTAACCAAGTTCCAAATTCAACGCATATTCAGACACAGTCATCACATTTCAATATAACATATGCATCACTAATCAATTCACGATCAAATGATCACCAAGTTCCACAGTCACATCATAAGCATAATCAGACATACAAAGAACACTGTCGATCCAAATATCCAAAACAGAGGGGTATTACAGGGCAGGTACCAAACTTGACCTTAGTCATTGGAGCACTAATCTATGAAGTACTAAGTTTCTCTAATAGACACAAAAGAGGATTCAACTTTGGATGTGGACTTGTTTAGGTAGGGATGGTGTAGTAGATGAAACTCTATGCATGGGGCCTAGTTGTGCTCACTTCTTTGTATCATGGCATGCATCAAGTTGTGTACTTGAGAGGGTGGACCATAGGGGCCAAAGTGACTCTTTTGCATATTTGGGCATGGGAGCACATTGATGTGCTTTTCCCTATCATCACACTCATTGACATAGATCATGATAAGCTCACAATATACAAATATGGGGTGATGACCACTTTAGAGCACATAGGTACCACGGGAATCGCCTACTAGTGGCGAGTCATTGATGACATGATAATTTTTTAGGTGGATGTTATGGATTTAGGTGCATCCATGGTATGATGACTAGGATCAACTATTCTATGTGTAGAAGATGAGGTATACCTTGGGTCATGAGCATACTATGGTGGGGAGGTATCTCCTTGGTCGAGTGGCTTGTTAGTTTGGTGATATCCAAAATGTAGTACAACTGACATATAGGGATGTTTTCACACAGACTTATAGAGAGAATGTGGGGATAGCAAGTCCCACAATAGGTTGTGATCAATAGTTTTTCGATAGCTTGTCCCATAGTCATGAGCATATGTAGATGGAGCCTATGGTGTGGGGACCACTCTTGCATATGATACTCTGTTAAGATAGTTAAATCCTTGGTGTGAATTACTGATCCCATTGGGGAACAAATTACCATGAGGGGGAGAGGTGTCATGCAGATTCAAGGAAATGGTACAAAATAAGGCAGAGGGAAACAATAACCCCATCAATAGCCTCCCCATGACAGGCATGATGGTTAGGTGCCCAATGATGTTCAACAACTAGATTTGGGTGTGGGAGAATAGGATTAAGGTGTGGGACAATAGGATCAGGATGTGTGATAGGAGGATCAAGGTGTGGGGAAGTTATTTGGACATGTGCCTTTGATTCATCCATTAAGATAGGAACCACCACCCCCATGAGATCACTAGTAGTAGCAACAACAAGCATAGAGTCCCAACCCCTAGGATGTGCAAATTCAAGCCCTCACTACACAAAGGGACCAACTTCTACAACAGGTCCAACAATTGATAGGTGAGTGGGATGTAGCCCACGTACAGGTTCAATAGGTCATAGGAGAGCATGTCTAAGAGTGACAATAATCCCAACAACTTACTATCTAGTTGGCCTAGGAGACGATCCAGTGACAGTAGTTAGAGGCCATGATTGCTCAAGCTTAGCAAGCACAAGGGCAGGTAAAGTCTGTGCACATATATGGGTAGACCATGACAAAGGCTGCATATTATATAGGACATTGTATTACAAAGATGTGCCTCTGCACTGACAACACCCAAATTTTTCCCATCGGAGCAATGCGGCACCTAGTGCTTCAAGTGGTGCTCTATCGGTTCACTAACCTTCTATGAGTAGATAGAGATAGCCATCGATGAGCCACCAAGACCAATCTCGACATGATGATAGATAGAGCCAAGCCTAGCCTCATATTTGTAGACATTTTTTGGATATATAGCCTTGATATTGTTATGTATATGCATTCATCGGTTGATTTTGATAGCCTCTTGTATATCCATTTTTTGGTGATAGTACTCATTGATTCAGATTTTGTATCATGATAGACACATTTTGATGATAATATATATGAGATGATCTGATGTGGCACTTTATTATGTGAAATTTCATTTCATGTGATGCTTTATGATCATGTATGGATGCACATGTTATGGATGGATGTAGATGTTTATGCTATGGATGTGTTTCTTTATTTATACATATAATGTGATGTTATGTATGATTTTATGATGTGATGCTATATGATATGCAATGTATGATTTATGTTATGAATGCAATGCAATGGATGATGCACTTTCTTTTTCAGTATCTTTTCTATATGACATGTTATGAGATGGATGCATTTCTTTTTTTTGTATTTTCTATGCGATGATGTTCTGCTTATGATATGATTTAAGCAGGATGTATGTATGTTGATGGGTTTTGGATGCGGGATGGATGCATTATTATTTTTGTTGACTATCATGATATTATATTAGTGTAGAAAGAAGATAGAA
>VDFB02321878.1:0-29473 GCA_007258455.2 Sequoia sempervirens
CATGACATGAAAGGAACATTAGACGGGACAGGAAAGGATAATTTCAAAAGATGCAACATATTGTGTTGATATGTCCTTCAATATTCTTAAGAAGATCCATGATCTGTTTATAAAGGAAGTGACTTCATAGATGCATCAAGTTCAATTATGCATCTTTTAAACAACGAGGAAGCATTTCAAGTTGTTTTCAAGCCCCTCTCACCATAACCCTTTTGGATAGTCACACATCACATAGGAAGGTGAGTTGTTAGATCACCCACATATGTGATAGGTGGTTGTCCAATAAAGATAAAATGAGGAGACTATGTGTATTTATTACACATAACAAAAGAAGAGCAATGGTTGAATCAAGGTCATGATACAAGTACAAGGACAACACCTTTGCAAGAGCTATGGGAGGCAAAGGGGATTGATATTATTCATTCATGGGTGTACTGGTGAAAGTGAATGCAATAGGTAAAGGTCATTGTCATTGATAAGGACAACCAACAATGCATGCTACAATGGTCTCATGAAGGACAAAAACAAAAACAAAATCTAAAGTTGCACAAGGCTCTATTCAAGGCCTTCACAATCAAACATTTGGCGAACAAGTTTCCAGATAAAATTCAATGCATGATGTTTTAAGGAAAGGCATAAAAGGAAAAGACATTCAAGAAACATCAACTCTAGTTGACACAAATAATATACCTATTGAAAACATGTCATTACAAGATGTTTATGAAAACAATGGAACCCTCATATCATGTGATCGAGATACAATTTGTATGATCATAACCTTTCATGTAGGGGTTTTGGTCATCATGATTGATCCAACATGGATCATGATTGCATATAAGAAAAAAAAAGTTACAAATGACAATTAAGCAGTTATGATTCAGGAGAGGTCTCATTTTGGAAGCCAAGGCCATAGTACAAGTGTATATGAACAACAAATATGAGGTTATGCTACAAGATAGCCATACAGGTTCATGTAGGACATCAAGAATTATAATGGTACAAGTGCATATGAACAACAATCAACAATCAACAACAAGTGGTGAAGGAAGCAAAGAACAATTGTATTTTTACCTTTTCATACCATTGATCATCCATTCCAGCAATAGGCTATAATAGTGAAGGAATATACTTGCACAGGGCTGTTTTAATGAAGATATTCAACATAAAAACCATCATAAATCATGGTGCTTCAAGGGAACAGAGCATAGTCATGAATAAGAGCAGTGCCATTAAAGGCTACAAGTTTGTCTTCATGTTATCTATGAATTTGAAAAAATAAATCTACACTGGGTGACAACATGACTATAGCCATGAAATGGATTGCAGTGAGATAAATAATATAAATGGTTGTTTCCACTATCTCATTTTCTCTTTGGATAGTCATTACTAAGTCCTAACAAGTGAATAGCAAAGGGATAGGTGTCAATAATATACCTTCATTTGACAAGTCCTAGAATTTTGGTGATCTCATTGACCCAATAAGGCATTGCTTAGAAATCATTTCATATCTTTTTGACAAAATCAAAAGGAGGACTGATGTATCCAATTGTAAGAAGAGAGCAATGTCCAAGGGAGGGGTAGTACCATCATCTTAGGTACCATTGCTGCAAGATGATAAATGACAATCCTTGTGTTTGTATGCATGGAGGTCCTAAAGCATACTTTGGGTAAGGTGCATTCATGGCATATTTGGGTGAAAGGTTTCCCAAGCATGAGCAAATATCCAGTGTTCCATTAGGCTATGTTGGAACAATTATACACTAATCCCTCCCCTAGGTGTAAGTTTCCTCGTGATCAAAATAATCCCTTCTTCCTATCATTTGCTGATGTAAGGCAATTGATCCGTGAAGTCACTATATAGGTTTCTTTTACTTAAATAATCAATCAGGCTAACATGTCATTTCTGTTTGCCATATCTTTGAGTAAACAAGGGTTTCCTTTGTTATCTCAAACCTTAGATGTGACTAAAGTTAACAAAATATGAAATTACAAACATAACTTTGTACTTGGCCAATTCTCCCTCTCTCTCAAGTCTCTCTCTACCACTTCCCATAGTTTCTCCCTCTACCCTTAAACCCTAAACCCTAAACCCTTAACTCTAAACCCTAAAACCCTTAAACCCTCTTAAATTCTACCCTTAACCCTATCTCCCTTCTATCTCTCCAACTCCCTCCCTCCCTCTATCAAGTCTCTCCCCGCCTAGGCACCACCTCCTCAGTCTCTCTCTCACCTCACTCCTACCACTCTATCTCAAGTCTCTCCCTCCTACCCCCTCTCCCTCTCTTAGGTCTCTCTCACTCACTCACTCCCTCTATCTCTCTTCCTGATGGAGCTTCAAATTTTTTTCCTTGTTTTCCTTTCTTGTCATGGCTTATGTCTCTGGTCTTTCATGGTGTTTGGGAAAATCCTAGGTTGGGTTTTAGCTTTGTCTTCATGTAAAATTCTAGTGTTTGTCTTACGCCTTGGGTGGGATCTATTTCACTGTTACTTTTGGAGGGCCTCTAAATCATCTTATGCCCCATCGTTTCATCTAAGGTTGCGTCCCTTTGGTCTTAATATTTTATTTCCTCTGCGGGATTTAATTTTTCCCTAAGTCTTGGTCAGCCCTGTGTTTCATCGTTTTAAAACAACTTATGTCGATCGTTTATCAGCCTAGTGATGTCCCCCTCGTTCTTTTAATAAATGTTTTATTTTGCAGAGGGTAATTTGTGTGACCATTGATTGACTGTTGTTTGATCTTAGTCATTCCCCGCCATCCCATGATGACCCCACCACATTGCTTTGGATGATGATGAAGCCAAAGGGGATGAGTTTGCGTGACCATTGATGAATCGTCGTTTGATCTCAATGGTTGCTTGCCAGCACACGATCAGAAATCACAAGGTCTTTATTGATCGTGATATCACGGGCGATCACCACGTGTCTTATTTGGTAAAGCCAAAGGAATAAGGGAAATACCTTGGTAAATTAATCCGGCTTTAATATGTTATGCACTAGGTTACTAAAGTTTTCTTCAGATGCATGTGTTTCAAATCTACAGAGATGTTATAATCTCGGTGGGAAAGCTGCTAGATGGTTAATGATAATGCTGACGACAATTTTGAAGAAACATGATCACCAATGATCAGGATCTACAATTGCCCGCTATCACATGATCAAAAGTTGCAAGGTCTTTACTGATTGCGATATTGTGGGTGACCACCACATGGATTTCCTTGGCAACGTATGGTATGGTGGGCCCCTTATTGCCATGTTGGCGATTGTGACAACTTGTTTTGAAGGTATTCATTAGATGATTTGATCAAACTAACGGATCAACGACTAATATTTAAATCAACATCAAATATGATTGGAGTTGTTCATGCATCATGTGAGTAAGCTTTAATGGCGGATGAGACACTTGCTAGCATGATTTGATTGAAATAAAAAAAATTCCTACTTTTATTGTATCACAAAGCATTCAAGTATTTTGCGAAGTAGTCTTAGAGCCAAAAGTGAAGTTGCGAGTTTCTATAGTGAAGAATTGGGATTTATGCAAACACAAAAGCTGTGAGTTAATTTCTGTGTCGCCTGGTTATTCTGCACTTGAATTTTAAAAATTGTTTACTGTATGCTTGTTATTGGGCTTGTTGATAAATGTTTTAGGGCTATAGGTTGATTGAATTGTGGGGAACTATAGGGTTTTATTTTGTAATTTCATTTTCTGGTTAGTCCTTATTATTTGAAGTGTGAAATAGTAAGTAAGCCCTAGTTTATCCAAGATGGCACCTCCAAAGCAACACTCTGGCCAAATTGATTAATTGAGTAGGAACCTATATGATGATTTCTTGGATCAATTGCCATTGTCAACAAGTGATAGGAAGAAGGGGTTGGTTCTGATGCGAGGAAAAGTCCTAGGGGAGGGATTGGTATATAATTGTTCAAATATAGTCGATGCTAGGGTTCCTCTTACAAGTTTGGAGATGTTTAGACTGTGGTATGGACAAAGGAATTTTTCTCACCCCTTCTCAAACGGCTGGATGTATGATATGGGGAATTTGGTTGTGCCAAATGTGTTCCCTGATATAGATTTGCTTAGGGTCATAACTGTGCGATATGACCTTGTTACGCGGGTAATCAGGGACAATGATGGAAGGGTTCTATTGAGCATTAACAAAGAAGAGGTCCAACAGGTTTTTGATTTGAGTGAGTCGAGTGTATACCTGGTTCCTATCAATCTTGAGGAAATGAAGTAGGAATATGGAAAATTAAAGTATGTTTTCAGAGCTAAGATGCTTCCACCTCATCTGACTAGGGCAGGGGGTTCAAGATTTCATATTAGCCCTAGTGACCAAGAACCATTCAGAGTAAATTGCTTTGCAAATCATTTCTTGGCCACTTTTTATTCATTGTGCCAGATTTTACGTTTCAATCCTAGCACGGTGATGCCCATTGCCTTCATGTTCATGGGGGTGCAAATACAACACCCCAATCTCTCTGTGACATATGATTTTGCCTCCTTCTTGGCTGAAAGGATACATGAAGGGCTATCAAAGTTTGCAGCGGAATGATACAGGTACTCAATTCTTTTGGTATTCTATGTTGATACATATGTTCGTGTAAGAATGCTGACTTCTTTTCTGAGAAGATGGAATTAAGGAAATTTGTTGATGGAGAAAGATTTCCTGTAAAAATATGGACTACAAACTTATCATGTAATAAGGAAGGCACCAATTATGTGCAATTTGATAATTTCTTTGCTTCCAGATTGAGGGCCAACCTGATGGTGAATGTACCCAGGATCCTTGAGGAATTGCATGATTTCCTCAGACCAAAGGGGAGGAGGCCAGAATTAAAAGTCTACCATAACTGGGGTGACATTATTCCATACCCAGTCAACACTGTTTTGAGGGTATACGGTTTTCAAGGAACCCCCCATATACTGCCATACAATGTGCCACCAAGAGTGGGATTTATAGAGGTTATGTGGCAAATAGGTTGTATCCATGAGGATAACCTCACTGGGAGGGGTAAGGGAACCTTTTTCCTAGATTATACAAGGGTATCTAATTTTGTATTTTCAAAGGGAGGATGGGTACACTTTGGAAAATTATTTGATGATTACCACTTAAGGTGTGGTCCAAAGAGGCAACATGATCCTGAGGCCTTCTTTTCCCTTTTCACACAGAGAATAAAGGGTGGCAAGTTTGTGCATGAGTTCAAATTTCCTGAGGACCTAATTAGAAATGAATTTGATCTAAATAGGTAGGAGTTGAACAAGGAGAAATGGATAGCTTATGATAAGCTATTAGATATTGTGCACAAAATGGATCCAAAGTATGATCCATTGTTGGAGTTTAGTCCACATCATAAGAAAATTGATTTTTTGATGGAGAACTTCAAAGAAATTATGGGCACCTTGAGGACCAAGAAGACAAACTTGGAATTGAGTCTGGGTGTGCAAGAACAAGGTGCTAGGCCAATGGAAACAAGGCCAACATACTAGCCTATAGAAAGGTGGCCCATTTATAGGAGGAAAAAGAATGACAACAGTGATGAAGAAGAAGGGACAAAAAGGTAAACAACAATGAAATTGCTCTTACATGCCCAGTCCAAAGCTCAAACACTTGGGAAATTAAGATTATTGATCCTGAATCATCACTGCAAGATAGTCCTTCATCACTCACCATCCTAACCAAGCCCTAAGAGGCAAAAGGATCAGCAAACAAAGGATGTGATGGATGAGGATTGTTGTTACCGATCAAGATATGCAGATTAAGTATTCTCCCTCCTAGGGTCACCTGGAATCATTTTATCCGATTTGGATATGAAAGGAAAAATGCTTCATAAGATGCAAGAATGAGGCATGTATGAGTTTCTTGATGATGCATTTATAAAAAAACTCGCTCTCTTGCAATTGGTATGGAGGATGAAATTTGAGGAATATCAAGATAAATGCAAAAGAGGGAGAGAGTTGAGGACTGTATTGTGCTCTATCAGAGAATGATGAGGAAGTGAAAGTTGAATTAATGGAAGAATTCAAGAACATTACTCCTAAGGAAGGAAGAAAACTGGTGACTCGGGCTGGTGTATTGATTTTTCCTGAATGGGACATTGTAGATGCTGTAGCATTTAATGCTATTCTAAAGTCCAAGAATCCCTTGCAAGACTCTAAAGAAGAGGTCAAGGCAACACTGCAAGACTCTACCTTCAGTGAAGAGTATGAGACTTTGGCAATTTTGGCATTGGCCCCATAAGGGAGAAAGCCAGATGTTACAGATATTAACCCAAATTTTAGAGGAGGGTTAATAATAAAAAGAGCTTCAAAGACCTCAACCACTGAGGCCACTAATCTAACTATGAATGTGGCCAAATTAGCCCAAAAGACTATTGAAAGAGAAAAGGATGAAAAGAAGAGCTTGATGGAGAAGTATAACCTTTTGATTGAGGAATACAACAAAATTCAGCAAAATAATGTTGAGTTGCAGGCCAAGGTGGATAGGTTAAGGTATAAATAGATTGGGGAGACATCAAGTGCTCCAGGAATCAGTTCATTACCTTCCACATCAGGGTCAGTGCCTCCTGCTTCTCCAATTGTTTCCACACCAGGGTATCCTAGTTAGAATCCTTCCCTCACCCCTCCTTTAGAACAAATTGATGAAGAAACAGAGTGCTCTATCGATCCTACAAAGAAGAAGCCTCAGAGAAAATTGAAGAATTATAGGCATCATTAAAGGTGAGGAGGATCTCTCTTTCAACTATCCACATCCGTCCTTATATTCTTTATTATTTGATGCAATAAAGAATATAGATAGGGACTAGGAGGTAGTGATACCACTAATTCAAAATTGGATCCCTAGGGCCAGTGATTTGCGTATAATGTATACAGCCTCAAGGTTTGATACAAATAATAGGCCCCAATCATTAAATCCTACTCATGTGTTAGTAAAATCATTGCAAGGTTTTTTCAAACCTTACCAGATGACTTGATTTGGAGGATCAGGGAATTGGTGAAGAATTTCGATGATTGGGGTAACACATTGTTACCTGATATAATTGATGAGCAGGGGAATATCAAGTCACTCCAGCAGTGGCAAGATCAGGAAAATGAGGTCATCAACGACCAAATTAAATTAATTTGTGATGACTTAGATTATGATTTGTTGGTGATCTGTATGGATAAAATCATTAGCACCAGCTCATTTTTGGAATCTTTTGAAAGAGATGCAAATCAGGTAGCAGTTAAATACACACCTTATAATGCTAAGGTAAATGAGGTAATTAATTTTGACTGGCCGACTGATGAAGAATATAAAAAATGGGTAACTAAATATTTAATTAAGGAAGAATAAAATAAGTGGGCTGCTAACGGTTGGAAAATAAGTTGTTGTAGTTACAACGGTTTCTAGTTTTTCTTTGGTGGTAGTCTTAGCATGGGATTCTTATGGCTTTGCTGCATCAACTCTTTCTTAGCCGTGGCATGATCAACATGAATATTCTCCAGTGGTGATTGCTGTTGTAAAGATTTTGGAATCGCCTGGCATTCCAATTGGTTGGTGACATGTGTACTTTTGGCCCAATGCTTTTTGTTCCTTTATTTTCTATAAGAAGGACCAAGGCCGGCACAAGCATAGCAAGTTAGATAATCTTTTGGCCTAGTCTAGGTGTGAAGCTGCTAGAATTGTGTCTGATGGTTTTAGAAAATGCACCTCTAGGTCTCGGGGAAATATTCCGTAATAGGTCTTTGAATCTCATGGGGATTTAATGTTGTATAACAAGATTTTGAAAGGTCGAGTTGAAATGATAAATTCAAACTCATGTCTCCAATGCACATATCTGAATTTTGAATAAGATAACTCGTGTATTGTTTCATTCATCTCACTGCTGTATTTTGTATGATCCTTATTTTAGCTTTAATTCAAGGATTAATTAAAATGCTTAAATGGGATTATAGGTGGATATGTTCTGCAAGGATTTAATAAGTAGTATTGGGTTAGAAAACATATTGATGAGATTGTAATGCAATGTTATTAGGGATCGTATATGTTATGTGTTAAATCTATCATAAACCCTTGAATACTTATGAATTTGACTCCTACAATGGATATGTGGCACTGATATAAGTTGTATGATTCAAGATTGCCTGCCTTACTCTAGAGCTTAAGTAAAAATTCGTAAATCAATGACCTATTTATCTTTGGATTAGACAGAAGTATTCCATGCTCCAAAATAGTCGAGTAATGTTGATGCAGAATAGCCACCCTATCTGAGCATTATCCTATTATGTTGAGCTATTAAAATGAGATTATCTATTATTGTTAATGTTGTTTATGATATTGGTGCAATGGTTGTAAACACACAAGGGGATCACCTCCTCGAAGCCCTTGTAGAGCCCTAAGTGTAGGAGGATTTTAAAGTCCTCGCAAGGAATTGGCCCGTGTCCTTGAGCTACTTTGATTAGGATTCAATTCCATAGGTAGACTAGAAGACCACCTTGGTTACATTGTAAAACAAAACCAACACTTCCTCTACCCTTAACTCAAACTCTAAACTCTTTAACCTTAAACCTAAAACCCTTAAACCATCTACCTCTACCCTTAACTCCTCCTTCTCTCTCTCTTTCCACTCCATCCTCTCTCTCTCTCTCTCTCAAGCCTCTCCATCCTACCTCCCTCTCTTAGGTCTCTCCCAACCCTTAACCTCCCTTCCTTTTATCTCTCTCTCTCTCTCTCTCTAAGTCTCCCTCATGAAATTATTCCCTCTTTCAGTTCCTCTCTCTCACCAATTACCTACTCACTCACTCACCTTACTCACTCTCAAGTCTCTCCCTCCCACTCTTCTCTTAGGTCTTTTCTCTCACCTACTCACTCCCTCTATCTCTCCCTCCACCCTTTCTTAACCCTAAACTCCTAAACCCTACCCTACCCTTTAACCCTCCCTCCCCCTCTATCCCTCTCCCACTCCCTCTCCTCTCTCTCTCTCTCTCAAGTATCTTCAATATCCTACTCCCTCTCCCTCTTCTTGTAGGTCTCTCTCTCTACCTACCACTCTCTATCTCTCCCCTTTAACCCTAAACTCCTAAAAGCCTAAACCCTTAACCCTAAACCCTAAACCCTTAAACCCTCTACCCTCTACCCTTAACCCTCCCTTCCTTTTGTATATGCATAAAATTGGTCATATTTAATTATTCCTGACATTTAATTAAATATTTATTATTTAATTATTTCCTCTAAAGGTCTTCTACACGTAATTAAATTTAATCAATTTAATTATATTCATTCATTTTATTCTCCCACCATCATTAAATAAATCTATTTTATTTAATTATTCCACATTCTACTTGATTAAATTAAATAAATACATTTTATTTATTTAAGTTAATTATCATCTTTTGAATTTAATTAAATATTTTTAATTAAATTTAAATATCTCTTTTCTTTCTATTTTAAAAACCTTCCTCTAATTAATTAAATACTTTTATTTAATTAATATCATCTTTTGAATTTAGTTAAATCTTTTTAATTAAATTTAAATATCTCTTTTCTTTCTATTTCAAAACTTTCCTCTAATTAATTAAATACTTTTATTTAATTAATGTCATTCTTTCAAATTTAATTAAATATTTTATTTAATTAAAGATCTTCTACTTTCTTGAAATCATAATTAGATATTCTGTTTAATTATGAAATCTTCTGATTTCCTCAAAATCTTAAATATTTATTTATTTAAGAAAAATCAACATGCACTCATAAATAAATAATTGAATTAGATAATTCATTATTTATCTTATCATAATATTTCCTTTTTTCTTCTAAAAAGATGATTTTTAAATCATCTCATCTTATCTCTTCCCTTAAAATGGAAAAATATGGCTTTATTCATTTTCTTCTATTTTCTCTTCAATCTCATCTATCTTCAACCATTTGATCTGTCAGGAATTATCACAGCCGTTGACTAACCCAGCCAATCGAAATCTTCGAAAAACTCTATAAATGCACGTGCAAATCCAAGCATTGGTTACAACACAGAACGAATATAGCATATGTTTGCATTCTTGCATTTTTAATATTTCAGCAATATTTCTCATCATAGCATAATCTTGCATTTAGCATACTATGCATTTTTAATCTCATTCTTCAGTAGCCTACTTCGTTGAGCTTGGCATTCCAAATCTGAGAGCAACTTGAGCAAAGACAAAACGCTGGAGATAGAAAGCAATAAGATGACTTCAAAGAAGCTGCCATAAAAGTTTGTTTTATTTGTTTAATCTTCTTTTAGCTTCTTTGATTTAATGTTTTATTGATTTGTGTTGTTATCGATTTAGATTGATCACATATTTCATACACACATAAATTGGCACCCATCGTGGGGCCTATGCCCCGATTTTAATATTTTCTTGCAGAGTTTTCTAGCAGGTTTCCACATTCTAAGTTCGGCATTCAGAAAAATTCCACGTTTTAGCGCATCCGAGACTTTCCGTGGCGCTTCTGGGACTGTAATTTCTTTCTGTTTCTCGCAGGTAGTCTAGCACATTTGGGGACTGTTTCGGTGCTTCTAAGAGTTCTTTTAGCGCATCCGAGGGAAAAAATAGCACATTTAGTCCATTTCACCATAGTGTTTATTAAAATGGAGCATTTAATGACTGTTTTAGCGCTTTTAAGGTATGATCGAGCACATTGGTTTTATGTTTCTGTGCATCTCAGGTCCATTTGTCTGTAGCTCTATGTTATTTTAGCACTTTTAAGGATTGTTTTGGTGCATTTAGGAAATTTCTGTGGTGCATCTAAGGTATGTTTTAGCGCTTATAAGTTATGTTTCGACGCATCTAAGGTCTGTTTTAGCGCTTAGAAGTTCTATTTTGGCGCATCTAAGGTCTGTTTTTGCGCATCTGGTTGTAACAAAAAAAAAGAATTCTGAGTCTGATGCCTTCCGCAGGTAGAATTTTCTCTGGTTAAAAAAATAAACAACCCTAGGATAGTCACATCTGGATAAAACTGGTCAATCCTAGGATAGGCATGGAACTTAAAATGAAGCAATCTAGGATAGACACCATACAATGATTTTTGTAGTTAAAATTGGACAAACTTGTTTTTGGTGAAGCAATATCTTCACTTAGATTAGATCATTGTGATTTTGAATTTAAAAAGAACATTTGTTTGCTTTGTCTATGGCAATAGGTCTATCCTCTCCCCTTAACTGGGTGATCAAAATACCAGACTTGCCTTTTCAATTTCATGCAAATTTATGCTTTATTAAATCCTTTAGAAAGCCTGCCGTAGTGGGAAAAAGTACTCACCCTATGGGAACGACCTAAGTGGGAACAACCAAAGCCAGGTTTTCCAACCCACTATAATCAAAAGTGAATTTTGGGGAAACCCATATTCAACGGTAGTGAGCAAGATAACCATCCCCAAAATCTTTGTTCTAAAGATTGGGAGGTCTCCTGAGGGAGTTTATCTATTGTCGCACCGAACGGAAACCTTGACTACGAACCATAGTGTAGAAAGCCAGCTGTGTCAGTATCCAGACATTATTTCAATCACAGTGCAAGGGGAGGGAAGAATCTGCCCCCAAGATACTCACCATATAACTGCCAAGGATTGTTTGCTCAGGGGATCCGGTATCCACTTCTGTCACTCTGAGTACGCACCTAGAAAAGACAAAAACACGGGTGCCCTTTCGGGGGTGACATGGCTGTGTGAGTCGACACAGTTCTAAGATGTGGGCTGTGATTGCTATGATGACCTTTTGACTATTAAGAGTGAGTCTGCTTGAATTGTCTTTCATGTGCTAAACCTATGAAAACACTTGCTCAAAAACATTTTCTCGATCAAACACTTGATGTTAGTATAGGGTTTTAAAAACAACTATTTTTCAGAATGTTTGTTGTGTCTTCCATTACATTAACTCAGATAAAAGATCATCTGAAATGAACGTGAAGAACAACAATTGAAACCTTTCAAAATTCATTCACATCTTTGGTCTAGTAACGTTCTCAATATTTGTCCTCATGCTTAGGAAGTGGAAATCAACAAAGTTTGTCAAGAAATCAATTTCCACTAGAATCAAGAAACCCAAGAAACAATTAGGGTACAAGAAGTCATTGCAAAGTAGAAAATTTTTGTACAAAAGTTGCCACGTCTTGCTTCATTTCTGTGGATTTCTTCATAGATACCAAGACTTCATTAGGGGGTTCACTGACGAGTATGTTGTAGATCCCTTGGATTCTCGAGCTTATTATCAAAGATTAGCTCTATCTCAACGGCATAATCTTAATCAACCTCTTGAGTTTGACAATATACCACAACCTTCTATTGAGTATCCCTCACATCCTAGTCAAATCCTCTAGTGATTTTGAACTCTTCCTTCAAAAACAAAGATCAAATCTCTAAGAGTGCATCTTCCAAAACAAACTTTCTGATTATTGATTCAACTTCCCCAACAGGATTCTGGCATCCTTCATCCTTGGAAGCCATAATCAAGAATTAGGAAACATCTTTGATCATATCATAAGATTCCCATCTTATCAGATCAAAATATCATCATTGTCGCACTCATCAAAACTGTGATCTAAGTTTACAAGATTTCTTCAAAAAAATCACATGCCTATCTTCACAAGATCTCAATACATCAAATCGAGGGAGGAAAACCAACAAGAAGGTCATACTCAAAACACTCAAGAAGAAGGTGAAACTAGTAATCCTCTCTACAGTATGAGTCATAATCCACTTTTCAACAATGACATGGATAACAAAGAAGAAAATCCCTTCCACAAGTACAAAGCCATAAACAATACTACTGTCGATAGTGATGAGGAACATGAAGATGAACGCCACCTTAGAGAAGCTAAGCAAGATCCCAAATTTTACAAGGCCATAGAAAAGATCTTGCAACGCGATAAAGAAAAATATTTCCTCTATCTAGCTGACCAAGGAGCTAAATTACCACATGATTTTAATACTGAGATTTTGAAGAACAAAACTGAAGAAAAACTCCCATCTGATCTTAGTGCTTTGACTCAACAAATCAAAGCACTTCAAGGACAAGTTCAAGAGTTACAAGGGGAAACCACCACAAAGAAATATACTCTTGAGGACATTTGTCCTTATCCTTTCGATCGAAGTCTCAACATGATTCCATTTCCCAAACATTGTGAAATGCCAAAATTTGATCGCTATAATGGGAAATCGGATCCAATCGATCATGTTAGAGACTTCTGAAACATGACATTAGAATTCGCCCATGAAGACACTTACTTGATGCAATTGTTTCCTATAAGCCTTGGAGTTCACTCTATGGAATGGCTATCTAAGATTACACCTCCTGTCAGGACATTTGAAGAATTAATCAACTTGTTCATATCACAATATTCCTACAACATACAACATCAGATCACCATGATAGATCTCTGCAAAGTTGCACAAAAACCTGGTGAATCTTTCATTACTTTTCTTTAGAGATGGAGAAGAATGTTCGCTAGATATCCGCATCTTGTTCTTGAAAAGGAAAAGATGGTTACCTTCATAAAGAACTTGAATTCAGAGATGAGCTATCATTTAAATTTTCATTGTCCTACCTCTTTTGAGAAACTAATCAAAGATGCTATAACCATTGAAGGTGCATTGGTCAAAAGAGGAACAATAAAACTTGACAAAGACAATCCTAGCTCATACAATCATCACAATAATTAGGACAAGTCTAAATTCTGGACTCACAACAAAAATGTGGTGAATGATGGTGTTGTTGATGCAAATCAAGTCTCGACCAAACCATTTGTCCTTGGTATTTCAGATACTCAGCGTAACAACAATGTCAACTTGGTAGCAAATCAAGGAAAAAATCCTCCTTTGAGAAACAATGTGAATCCAAACTCTATGCCAAATCAGGGGACTACAAAAAATCAAGGTTACCGAGGAACCAATAACAATAAAAACTCCTTAGGGAATACCTCAAATACAACTCCACAATGATTTTCATTCTTCTCAAATAGAAGAACTTACACTTCATTGGGTCAATCTTTGGAATCTGCATTCAAAGAGTTGATGGCCAAAAATGTCATTACTCTGCTGCCTCAACAAAATTATGAACCCAGTGTAAAACCTCCATCATGGAATGAGGCATACTATTGCGACTATCATCACTGTAAAGGTCATCGTACAAATAACTGTCAAGCATTGAAGAATACCATTCAAGACTTAATCGACAATGACATCATTACAGTAGAAGGACATCAACAATCAAACGCAGACCACCAAGCATTTCACAACCCTTTTCCCAACTATCAAAAGGGTGAGTCTTCTGAAAAAAATGTGAATCATGTCAATGATGATCATATAATCAACCATCTCTACACAGACGATGAGCGAGTAAATGTCATCAAAGTCAACAAGAAGACAAAATATAGAGAAGCTAATGCAACAATGAGGGCACAAGCTAAGGTTGTCTTAAAGGGCACCTCTTCGAAATCCACTGAACCTCCACCTCAACATTCATATGATTTGGTCAACCAACTTCGGAAAAATCCTGCTCAAATCTCTATCTTTGAACTCTTAAAAATTTCCCTAGCGCATAAGGAAATTCTTGAAAAGGCCCTCTTTGAAACAACTGTATCCACTAATTTGGATGTGGACCAATTTCAAGCCATGGTAGGACACTTGTCCTCACCCACTTTCCTCTCATTCTCTGAAAAAGATGATGTTTCCATAATTCATCCCCACAACTCATCATTGTACTTAGATGTCATGGTCCATAAGTTTCATGTTAGATGGGTTCTAATAGATGGAGGTGCTGGTCTCAATATCTGTACCATGAAATTGGTTAAAGCCTTAGGATTTTATGAGGACTCTATTGATTTCAGAAGAAAGATCACCATTAAAGCTTATGATGATGAAGAAAGAGCATCCAAAGGTCTAATCATGCTGCCAATCAGAGTGGGTCTTGTTATCAAAAATACTTTCTACCAAGTATTGGATCGTGATCTGGCATACAACATCTTGTTGGGTCATCCTTGGATCCATGAAATGCAAGTTGTCCCATCAACCTATCATCAATGTTTAAAGTTCCCTTATGATGGACAGGAAATCATGATATCAGCAAAGATACTTTGGTTCCTAACAATCGAGAAGCTCATGCTTGTACTTCTCTAAAGATTGACACACAAATCAGTCAAGTAACCAATAGTTTTGATAAGAAATTGAAATTCAAAGACCATGGAGTTGGAGAATATTCTCTTTGTCTTGCCAATTTACCTATATCGCCTCAATCACATGGACAACCGTCTATCACAAAACATCAAGTATCTGCAGCATCAACATCAAAGCAATCACCAACAGAGCCAATCACAAAGTTTAATGGACAATTCATCAAAGAGAAATTCTCCATGGAAGATCCTGAGGATACAAAAATTCTAAACTGGCTCTATAAAGATGAAGATGAAGTAGTTTGTAACGTCAAATTACCCATAGACAAATATGGAAAAGGGTATTCAATCATGCAGAAGATGGGTTATGATAAAGGTCCTATAGGAAAAAGGAAAGGAGTAGTTGAACCTATTCACCTCCGTGGACTCGCCGCAAAAGAGAAAAATGGATTAGGATATGATACTCACTCCAAAGAAAGCACATCCAAACAATCGCATGGCACTATCTTTGCGTTGCAAGAAGGCTCAGATTCACAAGAAGCATGTGTGGCAACGGTTCAAAAATTCTTGGATAACAATTCTGACACAGACTCCGCTGAATATGAATGGGATACCATTTACAATGATGAGTTCTTGAGGGATAAAGAGGTTGATGTAATACACCAGTATGCCCCAACTCTAATCGAAGGTCAAAGTTCAGAGACCCAACCATGAGAGTCTGAACTACAAAGTCACTATGATTCTAGTGATACTGAGTCAGATCTAAACGAACAAGATTATAGTGAGGACAGTACCATCATTGACCTACCTCATACCTTGGATCCTATGATCAACTCCGTTATGACCATAACCATAGCCGATTTCACACAACCCAATGACCCTATACCTTTGATTTATCCTGATCTCATTGATTAGGATTCATTCGAACCTATCAACATACCAATGTTTCCAAGTGATGAAGTTATTGTAAACTTTCTTTCCATAGAGGACGTAAATGATTGTTCCACTAGCGATTTTCAGCATAAAATCTTTGACCAGGAGGGTGTCAAGTCTTCCAGCTGCAAAAATAAAATTAAAAACAAAAGATCTAATGGTGAAAACTAGAATTTGGCAGTATTAGATCAAACAAAAGATAAAATAAAGAGCGTATCAGATGGTGAAAACCTTTTTAAGGCACCAGATGATGGGAATCTTGACACTCTCCTAGAGCATTATCATGAGCGATCGCCTATTTTGATTGAGCCTACAAATGCCGTCAATCTTGAAACTTCAGACAAACCAAGAATTTTACAGCTGGATGCATCAATGACAGAAAAAGAAATACCAGAGTTCATGGAATTTCTAAAAACAAATCAAGTCAACTTTGCTTGGTCTTACGCGGACATGCCCGGTCTTGATCCTGACCTTATCATGCATCACTTTTCCATCAAACTAGGGGTTAAGCCTATCAAACGAAAACTCAAAAAGATGCACCCCCATGTGGCATTATTAGTTAAGGAAGAACTGAGAAAACTCCTTGATGTGGGCTTCATAAGATCGATCGATTATGCAAAGTGGATCTCCAACATTGTTCCTGTATCCAAGCCAGATAAAAGTGTCAGAGTGTGCACAGATTTCAGAGATCTTAATAAAGCATGTCCTAAGGATGACTTCCCACTTCCAAGTATTGACACTATAGTTGATTTGATAGTTGGCCATGCCATGTATTCATTAATGGATGGTTTTTCTGGTTACAACCAAATCAAGATTGCACCTGAGGACCAAGAGAAAACAACTTTCACATGTCCATGGGGAACTTACTGTTGGAACGTCATGCCTTTTGGTCTGAAGAATGCTAGGGCTACCTACCAAAGAGCCATGACTACGATTTTTCATGACATGATGCATACATTCATGGAAGATTATGTAGATGACATATTGGCAAAATCATATACCAGAGAAGGACATCTAGAAATATTGTCCAAGATATTTACAAGACTGGAGAAATTCAAAGTTCGTCTCAATCCCAAGAAATGTGTCTTTGGGGTAACATCTAGAAAGCTCTTAGGGTATATCGTGTCAGAAAAAGGAATTGAAGTAGATCCTGCTAAAGTTCAGGAAATCATGGAAATGCCTCCCCCAAAGAACATCAGTCAATTAAGATCATTACAGGGACAACTTTAGTCTATCCACAGATTCATTACACAACTAGCTGACAAGAGTCTACCGTTCAGCCATCTACTGCATAAGAATGTTCCTTTCAAGTGGGATGACAAGTGTGAATTGGATTTTCAACAAATCAAACAATACTTAATGACCACCAGTTCTAGTACCACCGAATCTAGACAAACCATTGATCTTATATATTGCAACAACAGAAACATCCTTGGGTGCATTGCTAGCGCAAGAAGACTCCACAGGAAAAGAACGTGCAATTTATTATATCAATAGAACACTCACAAGTTATGAGCTCAGCTACACTATAGTCGAGAAGGCTTGTCTAGCAGTAGTCTTTGCTTCACATAAATTTTGGCATTACATGTTAACTCATACGATCAATTTGGTTTCAAAGATTGATCCACTCAAATATTTGTTAAGCAAAGCATCATTGACAGGAAGGTTAGCAAAATGGGTAATGATTCTGAGTGAGTTTGACATCCATTATATTAATCGCAAGGCAATCAAAGGACAAGTTATTAATGACCAACTAGCTGAAGCACCACTGCAAACAGACCATCCTTTGCACATTGAATTTCCAGATGCTGATGTCTTTACTGCCGAATCCAAACAACCATGGTCCTTATATTTTTATGGTTCTTTCACTCAACATGGATCGGGGGCAGGCATACTTTTCATCACCCCTGAAGGGAACACCATTTCTCGATCATATAGGCTGATGTTTCCATGCACCAACAACATAGCTGAATATGAAGCATTAATCATGGGACTGAAGATTGCATTGGAATGGAGGATTACAGAACTACAAGTGTATGGCGACTGACAGTTGGTCATTTATCAGATCAATGATGAATATCAGACCAAAGATGATAAACTGTTGCCATATAAAAATATGGTTGATGACTTCAAGAAGTACTTTGTGGACGTCAAATTCACACAAATTCCAAGGCTTGATAACAAAGCAGCTGACACCATGGCTACGATCGCATCATTGTTGCAGCTCCCAGAAACTCAGACTCGCTATGAATTTCTAGTGGAACAATCATTTACACCTACTTATGACACACCCAAAAGCCAAATCATTTGCCACTTGGTAGGATCTGATTCACCTTGGTATGGAAAAATTTATGCCTACCTAAAAGATGACATTTTACCACCTGACTTATCCCGTAACCAAAAGTGAAACTTTATCCACCAATTTTCTCACTACGCCCTTATCGTCGACACCCTTTATCATCGTGGTCTTGATGGTACTTTGCTTCGATGTCTTGAATGTGACGAATCTGACAAAGCTTTACAAGTTCACGGTGGCATTTGTGGTACTCATTCGAGTGGACTGACCTTATCTAAGAAATTGATTAGAATGGGTTACTATTGGCCTACAATGGAAAGGGAATCATTCACTTTTGTGAAAACATGCTCAAAATGCCAGATTCATGGAAATCTCATTCATACTCCTACACAAGAACTACAACTATTCACGCCAACCTGGCCATTTTCCCAATGGGGGTTAGATCTAGTAGGCAAGATACATCCTTCGTCATCAAATGGGCATAAGTTCATCATCACAGCCACAAAATATTTTACCAAATGGATTGAGGCAGTACCTCTGACTTAAGTTACCGGCAAACAAATATCATCGTTTATACTGAACTATATCATTTGTCGGTATGGCATTCCTAACTCTATTATTACAGATAATGGACGACCTTTTAAGAATCAAGATGTGGATTAACTTTGTGAGAGATTTCACATTCAGCACAGATATTCAACACCTTACTATCCACAAGGAAATGGCCAAGCAGAGGCCTCAAATAAAACAATCTTGAAAATCTTGAAGAAGACTGTGAATGATGCAGGGAAAGATTGGCATGTTCAACTCAATCCCGCCTTATGGGCTTACAAAACCAGTGTCTGCACACCAACGGGAGCAACACCATTTGCTCTTGCCTATGGAGCAGAAGCCATCCTACCTCTAGAAGTTGAAATCCCATCACTCAGAGTATCACTAAAAGGTCTCACAACAGATGATGAATACAAAGTTTCCCGACTCCAAGAACTAGAACTCCTAGATGAAAAGAGACAAAGAGCAGCTGACCATTTGAAAGCATACCAATAGATGATGTCTTGCAGCTACAACCACAAAGTAAAGCCATGTACCTTTCAGGTGGGTGATCTGGTTTTGAAAGAAAACCCACGAAATCAGCAAGACAGAGAAAAGAAAGGAAAATTTGAACCAAATTGGCTAGGTCCTTATGTGGTTATCGCTGTTTACGGTTCGGGAGAATACAAACTATCAACGCAAGAAAGGGACCTGTTTGACGAACCCATCAACAGCATGCACCTGAAAAATTATTATGTATGAAGCAGTTATCATTGGCAGAAAAAGTCCTGAAAAAATCTAAAAAATAGCAGAAAAAGTCCTAAAAAATCCAAAAAATAGCAGAAAAAGTCCTGAAAAAATCCAAAAACCAACATAAAAAGTCCATGAAAAAATCTAAAAACAGCAGAAAAGGTCCTGAAAAAATCCAAAAACAGCAGAAAAAGTCCTGAAAAAATGGTTACCCTGGTGAAAACCTGGAAACAGCATCTTAGTAGCGTCAAAAAAAGGCGTCATAGGGTGAAAACCTGACAACAGGCAGTCTATTGACATGAAAAATGCAATAAAAACAAATAGTGAAAATCTAGCAAATAGACGCTATTTGTAGCTCTCCATCTATTAGTTCATATTCTGCACTTGGCTTTTCAGCTTTCCTTTCCATGCATCTTCCCATCATCTTAGGTCCATACCAGCATCATGCTATCATCATTTGCCTAGAACGATAACGTCTTACCATGGCTTGATTATGGTACATATTCATTCCAACAAGTTGTGTCAATATTGGGGGAAAACGTTGACATACTAGGGGCAATCAACTTTCAAAAAATAACTAGACAAGGACATCAAATCAAATCACGAAAACAAACAACCAAATCAAATCACATGAACAAACTATCCAATCATCGATCTGTGTCACAACAGTCTTCAGCAAGTACCATATCATGATTTATATCTGGATGATGTAAAATCTGAATAATGTTTGGAATAATAGTTTTTCATTTTGAACAATAGTTGTTTAAATTTTGATATCATCTCTCTGGAGTACACTCGATGATGTACTGAACTAGAGTGGCAAGGAAAGAGGATGATTTTTTCTTTGTCTGCTATCTTGAGGTTAACTATCTATCTGTTGCAAATATGTCGCGAGACATGATTTCCAAAGCAATATCATTGATGACAGTTCCACATTTGCATCAGACGGTGGTTAGTCTTTGTCTATTTATGCAAGAAATGTTTAGGTCATCTCGATTCAATTATACCTTGATGCTTGTGTTCACTTGCTATATTAAAAATTATGAAAGTTGTACTCAGGTCATCATTGGTGCTAATTTCCCCTCTGATGCTTGTACATACTTCCAACATTTTAACGCTCTATGATGATCCAAGAAAGCTACCAAAAGGCTCAACGATTGGTTTACTTCATTTAGTTGCATTTCATTTTAGATCAGTGTACATATATCTGCATACCAGATTTGCATCAGAGTTTTTAAAGGGATAACAATAATTTCAACGGTTGTCATGTCTCTTTGGACTATTTGTGGAGGAGAGTCGGACATTTGTTTCATTATCACCTCTCATTCCATTATCATTCATCTCACTGCATTATCTTATCATCTCATTTTCTTATCATTATCATTCTGTTATCATTCATTCATTTATCACATTATATTCATCTCATCATTTCATTTATCATTATCACTCATTGCCTTATTGTTCATTTCATTTTCATTTCATTTGCATATTTATTTACATATCACTTTCATTATCATTTTAATATCATTTTATCATTTCCTTTATCATTATCTTTCATTTCATTATCATATCATTTATCATTTCATATCCTTTCATTATCATTTTATCATATCATTTATCATTTCATATCCTTTCATTATCATTTTATCATATCATTTATCATTTCATATCCTTTCATTATCATTTTATCATTTCATTTATCATTCATCATTTCATTATCATTGAATATCATTAATCATATCATTTCATTATCATTTTATCATTTATCATTTCATATCATTATCATTTTATCATTTCACTTATCATTTATCCTATCATTTCATTTAACGTTTCCATTTCAATATCATTTCATGTCATCATCATCTATCATATTATTTCATTAACATATCATTACATTATCGTTTTTGCTCATTATCATTTATCCTTTCATCACGTCATCAATACATTTCACAACATATTATTTATCATCTTATCATACATCTCATTATCATTAACCATTTTATTTCATATTGTCATTTATCATTTATCACATTATATTCATCTCATCCTATCATTTTCATATCCATTCATATTACAAATTCCTAACGCATATCATAAACACAACATTCATTTTCCATCATATCATCATTATTTATTTACATTTGAAAATCCAAAAACAAACATTCCATACATACATCTTCATATCATTTTCCAAATAACATTTTTTCATACAACATATTAAATATCCCATGACATATTTTCACAATCACATCATAAGTCATCCACCTGCATGACATCAGTAATATGTATCATCATCATAAACATATCATACCAAAATCATCCTACCTATCATGTTAGTCATCAAATCATTCAAATGCATATCAAAATCCATAGCATATAGAAATAAATGCATGATACTCATCATATAAATCATCTCATAAAATGCACATCACATCATTAAAAATCATCGCCGCGGCATATCAATACTCACAAAAATGATACAAATGTCCAATGTCCAAGGAAATTACAAAAGTACAAAGGGAAATACATGGGATATGATCTACAAACACATATACATGCTCCAAAAATTATATACATCACAAACTAACTGGTCGATGCCCCTGATGGAGCTGGTCTGGAAGGAGGAGGCATGCCACTAGTACCTACATCAGGATCCCACCGAGGTCTAGTAACCCCTAGGCTCTGTGTACGTGTCCAAGATCTGCTCCTAGTCCTTGTGTGGGACCGTGGGTATGGCTCTCTGCGCTCAGGTAGACATAACTCCTTGTATCTCAGCTGGTAGTACTCAGCCTCCCTCGCCATCTCCATACCCTCCGTGACAGCCTCTTGCAATGATGCACTCTCTACAGTGCCCATGAGCCTCTGAGCTACACCCTCGGCCTCCATTGCCCTCTGTCTGAATGCATCCCTCTCTGCCATCAACTAGGCTATTTGTGGGTCTGGGGCAGGCTGAACTACCTGCGCTGGTGCTGGAACCTGAGCCTGTGCTTGTGCAAGCTACACCTGTAACTGCGCTATCAAACTCTGTGCCTGACCTAACTACCCTTGAATAGTCTGCACCTGGGCCTGCAAGGTGGCTACCTGTGTCTGCTGAGAAGAAGAGGACATCCTGATAACCGTCTGTGGTCTACCACCAGATCTAGCCCTCCAAACAACCTGAGCACTGGCTAAGCTGTCCATCCTCTACCTCACTAACCTCTCTGCCTCCCCTCCATCATCACCCCCGTCATCCCCACCATCTGAGCTGTCATCATCACTGTCACTCTCCTCTCTGTCATCCTCCTCCTCCTCCTCATCTCCAGCCACACCCTCCTCCTCTTCGCCACCGCCTGCCTGCTCTCCACCAACCACACCCTCGTGTCCCCCTGCCACTGGCTACTGTACCACTGCAATAGGCCTTGGCTCATCCGGACATGTAAACCATGGAAACTGATGAGTATGGAAATACTCTAGGTACTCATCTGACATGCCTGCATCTGTAACCTCTGGCCTGTACGCCCATACCTTAGGTTGTAAGTTTGTGTACTCTGTGTATGCTACTTGATATACATGCAATGCCCCCATCCAGGATCATCCTTGCACCACCCATAATGAGCAACGCCCTGTGACATACACTGTGTAAAACCGTACTGTCTCTGAACCCGCAAGGCTAAAAATTGCTCAATAATGAACGGAGTCCATCCTATCAGATACCGTGGTATACAAACAAATGGCATCTCTAGGTGATTCGTGTCCCAAGGCTCACAGTCTGTATATTTTCTCCATATCACTAAGTCCACATCGTCAAGCACCCGTCGCCAGTACTCCAACTTGCCCAGCTTGGGCTGGACAAGTGCACCTGAATATGCCTCCACATATGGCCACCCTGGAAGCCTCGCCCTAGCACACTCTAGCCTCGTCACCACAATATGCTCCCACACCTAGATCTGGAGCAAAGTCACACCGCTAGCCAAACTCGTTGACCCTCGATAGACCACCTGATGTAGATCATGATATAGATGTGCCAAAATGCAGCTCCCCCAAGAATACCTCCATGGCTGCATCACCATCCACTCTAGCATCCTCCCCCACCCAACTGAAAATCCCTTCGACCGATGGTCTAGTCCAAGGAAGCCTCCAATAAATGCTGCCAACACAACAACTAAGGTGGGATACCTGCTGAAATCCACCCACGACACCCAATATCCGGCTATGGATGCATCACCACAGATCCTCCTCAATGCCTCTGTCCCTCCTATCTCCTTGTGGTCATAAACCACAAGGGCACCTACCACAGGAATCCCTAGAATCCTGTATACATCCTCGGGTGTCACGGTCATCTCACCCATCGGCAAATGAAAGGTGTTATGATCAGAATGCCAGCTCTCTACCAATGCAGTCAGTAGTCCCCTGTTGACTCAAATCCCTCGCGGGATAGTCAACAGAGATCCCAGTCCACAGGCACCTATCCACTGTACCTCTGTAGGAGTCAACTCTCCTATCTGATCCCAACATATCGGGAACCGCTCTCTACTCTGGAGGTTATCAAACACCTCCTATTATCATCACAATGACAACTAATCAGACTCATACCAAAGACTCATACCATGTGCTCTATCATATCAGTGACTCATATCAGTGACCCATATCATGTAAGTGACCCATATCAGTGCCCCATATCATACAATCAAAACATCATTCTATTTGTATTTCGAACATAAATGCAAATATGTGTTCACATCAATCATTTACTATTTGTTTTCTATCGCAGAAAGCAAATTTATCAAGATTCATATCAATCATTTACTACTTGTTTTCTATCGCAAGAAACAAAGTTATCAAAAGTCCTATCAGGCATTTACTCTTTGTCTTCTAATCGAGGAAGCAAAGTTATCAGTTAATCATCAACTATCAGCATGATGGCAAAACATTTTCTTTATCTATTGACCAAGAACGCAATATAGACCATCATCTTTTTCATTCTGGCATTCTACCAAAATTTTCTCAGATGCGCTAATCTGAACCTCATATGCGCTAAAACTCAAAAGCGCTACAGTTTACCTCAAAAGCGCTAAAACTCACTCGACAAGTTCTTTCACCTCAAAAGCGCCACTTCATTCCCTATAAGCGCTAAAACCCTAGATGCGCTAATCTAAGTAGCATATGCGCTATTTCCTCCCGTCGAAGCACTAAAACACTAAATGCGCTAAACTATCCTACATATGCGCTACTTTGTACCCTAAAAGTGCTACTCTACTTCTGTTCTAGCCGATTCCTAGATGCGCGACTCTATGCCCTAGATGCGCTAAAGTGCCCTACGTAGCCTATTACCCTGTAAGCGCTACTCTACACTTCATATGCGCTAGACTGCATTTTTTTTCCCTACACCTAAAAGTGCTAAAGAACACCCTAGATGCGCTAAAAGAAACTGCGTATGCGCTAAAACAGGTTCGCGGATGCGCTAAAACGACATTTCTAAACCTAAATCTGCGTAAAAAATGTATGAAAATTGCTAAAAATTATGAGAATTCAAATCACAAGAGGTTTAATCGACTCACCGGTGGTCCATACGCTACTGGTCTCTGAAATCGTCATGCCTGCTCGAATCTATGAGTGTGATAGGGAATCGACATCTTGCTGAGTCACTGTCAGAATATCCAAATCACTGTAGCAAAAGAGTGAAAATGACTTTTACTTTCACCCTTTGTACCTTACATAGGTCAATTAAGGTGGACTTTTGGTAGCATTTTTGTTTTCACTTTAATCTGGGGCATCTTTTACATCACTTATCGGAAGCTAAATCACTACCTCCCCAACAGACTCTTCTCATCTGTGATTTACCTCCCAAGGGGGCATCATCAGCATCAACATCAAAAACATATCAGGGGCAACAATTTTTTTTTATTTTTCTTTGAAGCAATACGTTTCACACATCACTTCAAAGAGGGGCAAAGTGTATATGCATAAAATTGGTCATATTTAATTATTCCTGACATTTAATTAAATATTTATTATTTAATTATTTCCTCTAAAGGTCTTCTACACGTAATTAAATTTAATCAATTTAATTATATTCATTCATTTTATTCTCCCACCATAATTAAATAAATCTATTTTATTTAATTATTCCACATTCTACTTGATTAAATTAAATAAATACATTTTATTTATTTAAGTTAATTATCATCTTTTGAATTTAATTAAATCTTTTTAATTAAATTTAAATATCTCTTTTCTTTCTATTTTAAAAGGCTCTAATTAATTAAATACTTTATTTAATGAATATCATCTTTGAATTTAATTAAATCTTTTGAATTAAATTTAAATCTCTTCTTTCTATTTTAAAAGCCTTCACTCTAATTAATTAAATACTTTTATTTAGTAATATCATCTTTGAATTTAATTAAATCTTTTTTGGTAAATTTAAATATCTTTTCTTCTTTCTATTTTAAAACCACTCTAATTAATTAAATACTTTTATTTAATTGTGTCATTCTTCAGATTTAATTAAATATTTTGTTTAATTAAAGATCTCTTTCTTGAAGAATCATAATTAGATATTACGTTTTAATTATGAAATCTTCTAATTTCCTCAAAATCTTAAATATTTATTTATTTAAGAAAAATCAACATGCACTCATAAATAAATAATTGAATTAGATAATTCATTATTTATCTTATCATAATATTTATTTTTTTCTTCTAAAAAGATGATTTTTAAATCATCTCATCTTATCTCTTCCATTAAAATGGAAAAATCTGGCTTTATTCATTTTCTTCTATTTTCTCTTCAATCTCATCTATCTTCAACCATTTGATCTGTTAGGAATTATCACAGCCGTTGACTAACCCAGCCAATCGAAATCTTCGAAAAACTCTATAAATGCACGTGAAAATCCAAGCATTGGTTACAACACAGAACGAATACAACATATGTTTGCATTCTTGTATTTTTAATATTTCAGCAATATTTCTCATCATAGCATAATCTTGCATTTAGCATACTATGCATTTTTAATCTCATTCTTCAGTAGCCTACTTCGTTGAGCTTGGCATTCCAAATCTGAGAGCAACTTGAGCAAAGATGAAACATTGGAGATAGAGAGCAATAAGACGACTTCGAAGAGGCTGCCATAAGAGTTTGTTAATTTGTTTAATCTTTTAACTTTTAGATTTAATATTTCATTGATTGTGTTGTTGAATTCTAATTTTAGATTTTGATCCTTATTATTTATATACACACATAAAATGAAAGCTCACCGGGGCCTTGCCCCATTTTTAACATTTATTTTCAGGTTTTTTCACAGGATTTCGCGTTCTGGAATTCAACTTTCTAACAAAAATTCTCATTTTAGTGCATCTAATGGTTTCTATAGTGTATATGAGGGTTTATGTAGTGCATAAAAATCTTTTAACGGTGCTTCTTGCAGGTTTTATTGACTTTGTTTTGTATATCTGACAATTTTTGGACAAAACTACAAGTTTTACCAATTTCTTCATATCTTCTACACAGCTATCAATTTTTCTGCAATATTTTTACAATTTTTGTGCATCATCTCAAGAGGCTACAGTAAAAAAATTGAGGGTGTATCATCGTTTTTGTAGAAGTTGTTGTAATTTTATGTTTTTACATAAAATTTGTTTCCTAGACGTAAATCGATGAATTTTTCATAAATTTTTACATTTTTGGAAATCTCTTCAAATTCTAATGGGGGTCTATGTTTTGCATATTTAATTTAGAAGTCAAATACAATGCGATAAAATACAATCTTCATTTTCTGTATGGTTTTCAAAAATCCATGTTCCTGAGAGGAAAACAAAGAATTTTTCTAACTTCTTTACATTTCTGGAAAGCTCTCAAAAAATCAGATGGGATCCCTTCTTTGAGTTTTCATTTTTTGGATCAATAAAATTGTCAAATACTGAAATCTAATTCGGCTATGTCAAAAACATGTCTCTGAAATTGTAATTTTTTTTTGATGAGTTTATTTAGTTTTTTGGCTGCATTATAATATCATTTTTTTCATCTTGTAGGTGATCATAAGGAGCTCCATTAGCAGCAAATATCACTCACAACAATCTGGAAAGTGAATAATCAGGTGCACACATTCCATTTTTTTAATCTCATTAATCTTGTTTGTCACATCTTTCAATTTGGGACATAAAATCAAATCTTGTTTGATCACATCATTGCAATTGGTTTAAAACAAATCTTGTCTTCAATCACACTTCAAAAATTGGGTCTAAAATTAATCATTGTCTTCCATCACATCCTGATTTGGGGATAAAAAGAACAAGTGTTTGAATTCAGTTTCGTGTATAAACATTACTGTAATTTTTATGGAAATTAACGGTGGAGGAACCGCAGGTGTGTGATCACAAGCACCTCACTTGGTTTGCTTTTGTCAAACCCTTCATAGGAGGCATGCTAAGGGATTCCATCACCCTTGGGAATGACCTCAATCGAATTGTGAATCGAAAGACACGCTGGTTTGGAAGTTAAAATTTTGTCACTCTTGGCTAAGCCCCAAAGAACTTTATACCTTTTGGAAGTGAAGGTGAAGGGTGGGTTACCCCTTTCTCCCAACTGTGTGGCAGGATTTTTCTTTCAAATCATCCTTAGTCAAACCTCAAAAGTACTTGGGGAGGCTTGAGACCTACCTACCATGTACCCACTTGACTAGTTCCTAGGGACTCAGGTTTAATGTGTCTCTCTCAAACAAGTTTTCTCACAATCAGCTATTCCCATAAATTCAAAAATTCAAACTTCTTGCTTTTTATGTGTCTCTGTATGTGCGGGATCATTCATTCAAACATTTCCAAATCAAGCTAAACACCAAAAACATAAATACAAGTCACTCTACATGTTCTTCCAACACATTCATATCCAATCACTTTCATCCTAATCATTCTTCTTAGCCACATCCTATCAATTTCATCCTAATCAATCCAAGTCATCCAATCTAATCATTCCACATCATCACCATCACCAACAAAGTCCTAGTCACCACTTGTCAAAATGGTCATAATCATAAATAAGCCCAATCCTAATCATAAGCCTGAGCTCATAATTCAAGGAGTCCCTTTCTATAGTCAAAATCATGAAAGAAAACCAAAACCTAAAATCATACTTCGAGGGGCTTCTCCTACCACCTCTAATAATGACATGAATGATGTTGCATACTTTGAGGAACAAATCAATACGTAAGAGCTTACACACATGTGTGACACCATGCCCACATTCGAACACAAATCCCTAGCATCCCAACTTTGAAACCTCCTTCAAACACTTCACCAAATACCCAAACCCCTAGACCATCAAACCATACAAAGCCTTCAAACCCTCTTCCAAAACTTTCAACAAATTAAATCACCTTAAATCCAACACCTCCTAGCTCAAGCCAATCAATTCCTTGCCACTTGTCAAATTCAACATCATCCCCTATCTATTCATTATCAACCAATGCCACCTCAACCTTATGTTTCATCTCCTTCTATCTCATACCAATCTAACCCATCCACTCCTTCGCATGTCAATGCCACATCAACCTATCAAGCCACATCATGAAAAGCACATGTGAATTTAAGTTCTACCCTGCAACAAGGTCAAACTTCATCATGTTCTAATGCAACCATTGACAAGGGGAATACCAATCTAGCACATGCACCCTATAACTTTATCATACCATCATTCAATCCAAATCAAAACCCTAAGCCAACACCTTCCACCCATACACCTCCAAGGGATGTGACCCAAGGGCTACAAGCAAGGAATCAATTTTCGTGATGTCATTCAACTCATATACTTGAAAATACAAAAGAGTCCTCAAACATCATGCCAAGTCCTTCAAGCCAACCATATCATC
>VDFB02321878.1:29493-83757 GCA_007258455.2 Sequoia sempervirens
CTCTCTCTCCCCTCTACTTGTTGGTTGTTTTTACTATAACGAGGTTGGTCTTCCAATTTACCTATGGAATTGCCACTTCCAATCAAGGGCAACTTGAAGGACCTGGACCAACTAACGAGGATTTTAAAGACCTCCTACACTTTGGGCTCTACAAGACCCAAGAGGGTGGTCCCTTAATGCATTTACAATCATTGTACCATTATCGTAAACAACATTAACAACAACAGATAATCTCATTTAATAGCTCAACATAATAGCAAAATACTGAATAGAATTGGCCGTTCATCAGTAATATCAACTATTTGGAGCATGAGATAACTACAACACATTCCATAGTGTAAAATAGTCATTAATTTGCAATTTGTAGCAAGCACTAGGTAAATGCAAACAAAATACTGAACCATACAAATTAGTACAACTTACATTAGTGCCATATATCCATTGAGGGAGTCAAATTCATAAAAATTTAAGGGTTTATGATAGATTTAACACATAACATATAAGATCCTTGAGAACATTGATTTACAATTTACTCAACATGTATTCTAACCCAATACTACTTATCAAATCCTTATACAAAGCATATCCACCTACAATCCCATTCAAGCATTTTAATTAATTCCTTGAATTAAAGCCAAAACAAAAATTATACACACCACAAGAGTGAGATGAACGAGACAACCCTTGATTATCTTATTCAAAATTTAGATATGCATGTACAATGGAGAGACATGCGTTTTAATTAATCATTTCAATTCAAATGCTAGTATTGTCATAAAACATCAAATCCCCATGAATTCAAAACCTACTACATAATGACTCAAAACCTAAATTGCATTTTCCTTAAAACCATCAAACTTTACAATTTTCTCTGCAACTCTACCTAGACTCGACCAAAAAATATCTAACTTGCTAACTCGTACTTCTGGCTTTGAAATCCTTCTTATAGAAAATGAAGGAGCAAACAAGCATCGTGCCAAAAAGTACCTCTCATTTCACATGCTTTTCTTCACAAAACTCTTGAGGACAACAACTATACCTTATTTATTTCTCATCCTACGCCCTATTCATGCATCCTACAATTACAACAGTATCCATGGGGCCTCTTACACAAGCTACAGTAATCATAAAAAGTGTAAGAGCCCCTTTATATCATGTTTGGACTACAAAACCCTCAAAATAGGGTACCGGGCTGTATGCAAAGAAATGAAGCTTTCTAACTCAAATCAACGCCTTAAGCCCTCAAATTAGATTCAAATCAAATCTAACACATATCTTCATGACCTGGAATTGATTTCACATCAAAATATGGCTGCATGTGACCGTACAGTGCTACATAATAGGAAAAATACATAAATTTTGAAGAAAAACACAAATTTTGAATGTCAAGAGCTTGTATTTTAAATCCTCAACCATCAAGAACCATTACAATGATCACTTTATGCCTTTTAAAGGACTTTACATGTCAACCGAACAACCACCTCTACAACTGACTTTTTAATCTTTTATGATCACATGAAACATAAAACACACTAATTTCAAGGTTGTTAACATCACTATTGAAATGTTTTAATTTGTTGACCTTTCAAACATTAAAAAGTACATCATTAAATTAATTATGTAATGGCATAAAAATTAAAAACATCATGAATTAATTATGTAACCACATAAGTCAAATATAATTCTATCAAGAAATTAATATCAAATAGATAATATAATCGCATAACTCATACATTTCAATGTCATTGATCTTCTTCTTCATCCAACTCTTTGTTTGTATCATCCGATCTAGATTCAAAATTGTAAGGATTGGTCATATCATCATCATCATCAATATTAGTTTTGATAATGTCATCATCCACACGGATATCATCTTCATGAACATTAACTCCTACATCATCATGATCTAGTTCCTCCTCTTCAAATCTTCATCGGGGACATCATCAACTAACTGTTGATCCTAATCATCATCTACATCATATTATAGTTCTTCGGTATCTTCTTCTTCCACCACATTATACTTTACTGACCTTCCTCTTGGATCATGTCCAACAACAAATGACCAACCCGGTTTACCTGGAACCTCTGAGTAAAATACCTACTCACATTGGCTTAGAAGAACATAGGGCTCATTTCCAACTCGCTCGATCAACCTTGTATTAACCATGGTAAATCCATTATCATGTTCAATAATAGTTCTCTCAGGATCATTTCCATTCAATTGTAGCTTGTACCATAGGACGATGAACAAAATTAATCTGAAGGACTTAAAGTCACACTCAAGTATATCATCCAAAATCCCATATTATCGATTTCTGAGACTTCTGGATGTATGTCACTTCTAGATGAAACATTAGTCACCTGAAAGACTAAAGTTATACCAGAATCACAAGTTTTCTTCATGTCATCCAACATTTTGATTCGAAATTTATGACCATTGCACCACATAGCCTTGTGGTGTTTCACCTGCAATATGTCAAACATGTAAAAATTATTGCAATATCGTCAGTTGATAAACATATTTATTCTTGGCCGAATGTATGCAAAGAAAACAATCTCAACATATATATACATCAATATAATTGAAAATAATTAAATAATATGGGTGATTAATATATTTATACGTACCTGTTTATCTCTTAAACCATATGCTAAATCAATTTCTGTTAGTGTAACATTGGAATCTCCATTACGATGAGCTTCTTTAACCAATGAAACCACACCTTCCCATGTTAATGCGCGACTAGATTGTTGACATCATTCAATCCATACTGTCATCCAATCAATATTGTTTGTGACATACAAATATAGTGCATCCCACTCTCGACCAACTGTATTGTTACCTAATTTTCACCCTCAGACTCAATCAGGCAGGATAAATCATGTGATAGAGGTTCGAGAAGGCCAAATGGAGCATTCGCACAAGGGAAAAAGTCATGAATCTGATGCTAGGTCACAGGGAATTTAGTTGGGAGGCCTGCCTTGTTCAAGTTTGGCATGAAAATCCTCTAAGGAGAAAGTTGCCAAGACCTTCAAAATGTCTCGCCGACTAAAAGGGCTCTCACTGAATGAAGGCATCATCCAGAGGAGATGGTCGCATCGGGGAAATAAAATCATCTCGGGCAAGTGTCTGGCCGACGGGCCGATGTTTCGGTGACAGTAATGAAGTTCAACAGAAGTCTCCCCGATAACAAGTGTTTTTTCGAGGGGATGACGCATTCAGTATAGGGTTGTGCCCTCGGAAAATGGTCTTACCGATAAAGTCATGTCTCCCCGACAAGAAGGATGGGCTCTCAGCAAAGGTTGGTGCCTTCGCCAGAATGTCTGAATGTAGGAGGTCTCCCCGACATATTTGATATTGGTGTAGCTTCTAGCCGTTAGGGTAAAGTCTTCTCGACTTGCTCGTGGTCTTAGCCAAGGAAAGTAGTTTCGCCATGATGTCTTTACGAGGGCATTATGTCTCGCTGATGGAATGGTGGGTCTCGAGAGAGCGTTTTGCTTTCGGTAAGATCTCTCACCGACACTCAGGAGTCTTGCCGATAGATGAAGAAGCCTCGGCAGGAGATGATGGTTTCGGCGAAGGATGGAGGAATCGTTGTAATGTCTCAGCGAATAGAGGGTGTCTCGCCGAAAGATAAGGGGGGGCCTCGATAAGTATTTTTCCTTTGGCACGAGTCTCACCGACAACAAAAGGACCTCACCGAGAAAGTTTGACTTCGGCATAAGGTCTTACCAATATAGGGAAGTCTCCTCGACAGGAAAAGGGAGCTCGCCGAAGAGTAAGCGGATTCGGTGTGATGTCATGCCAAGGAGACAAGGTCTGGCCGAAGTGAAATGTATCTTAGTGAGATGTCTCACTAATTGCCGTTGGTCTTGCCGAAGGAATTGTGCCCTCGATGTAGTATTTTTTAATTTTCCTAGGGTCTCGTTGATCGAGGGAAGTCTCAGCGAAGTACAGCAGCATCGGCGTGGCAATTTGAGCTTGCTAAGAACTCTCAGTGACCTGGGAATGTCTTGGCAATGGAATCAGTGAGCTCGGGGAGAAAAAGGAGAGATCGACGAGAGGTCTCGCCGATAGTAAGGAGTCTGGCTGATAATGGAATGGGCTTGCTGAGAGAAGAAGACTTCGCCATGAGTTCCCACCAACTAGCGACTGTCTTGTTGATGGTTTTTGTGAGCTCGATATGACTTCTGCAGCTCGCCAAAATGTCTCACCGACTGTCTTGTGCTACGCCGATAATTGATAAAAGTGACATAATCGCATCGGGGAGACATGATTAGTGTCTCACCGATATGCGATGCCATTCAAACCACCTTTGAACGCCTAAGAAGCTCATGTGGCGTATGCCCAGCCAATTAGAGGGAGCTAAAGGCGAGTTGTGGCAGTCTGATCAGGAAGAGGAGAATTAACATAATGAAAGGAAATGTGCATCTGTTCAGAGCTCAAGAGCATTCAAAGCAGCTCGACTGGGGGGAATTCAAAGATCGACAGGAGGAACATAAGTGAATGTGGTGGTTGCCGAAAGATCAAAAAGGCTTCCCCTGAAGGTGATCTTTCACATCAACATGGACAATAAGGATGCAATCAAACATAGCATTAACTCCATTCGAAAAGATCTAGGGGGATTTTTCTAAAGGGAGATATTTTGTAAGCCCAGAGGGGCTGACACACTTTTGTATATAAGGCATTTTTTGCCTCTTTGTAGGGGGTTCTCTGGATGCTCTTTCTGAAGTCTGTGACTTTTCCAGTCCTATCTTAGATTATAAAACTTTTGTAACTCAATTTTGGAGATGAAATTAAGAAAAGACCTTGATTATTATTGATTTGAAGCTCTTTCCTACTTTCTCTTTGCATTTTTGTGTTCAGTCAGCTGATTGATCAAGCTTTTAGTGAGGTAAATGTTTATTTCCTTCGAGCTTTGTCTCAAATTTTAGATCCTTTATGCAGAAAGCATGTTTTTGCAGGTCACAAATTGTGTCAAAAGATGTAATGAATTCTAGATGTGAAATTAGCTTTCCTTCTAGGAATCTTAGCACCAAGACCTGTTTGTGAAACACTTTTGCAAAAATATATGCAGAAGTGAGTTGTGCAAATTTATCTTCAGTCATTGAAAGCAAGTGTATGAAGTCTGGTTTCAAATCCAAGTAACATTCAGTGTATCACCATAGAGTTTAATTTTCATTTTTTATGCATTATCTTTCTCCCATTTCCTTCTAAGATTTGTAGCTTTAGGTGACACCAAAGGAAGCCGGCCTTCTCCAGAGGTTGACCTCTGCTTACAAGAAACCCACATCTTTGGAGGTCTTCCCATGTTACACTGGATTGTCGAATTTTACATTCTACTGGGTACAAATCCAGGTGATAACAATTTTTGGCACCCCCGGTGGGACTGTCGAACAGATAGTTTGGAAATTATATGTCTACTACTAGTTTTTGATATGCAGCCAGTAAATTTCAAGCCTTTCAGAGGTAAAATATTAGCATATCATGGCGACTCCAACTTCATAACAACTAGTTCTAGCAGCCCAAGTGTCTGCAATTAATAAGGTTTGATCTTTAGGCTTGTTATTCCTCATGTCTTATCTCTGCAATGATTAGTTATCAGCAATATAGTGACTTGCCACCTCCATTCCATGAGAGTCATGTGTATATGTCCTCCCATCAGCCATACTATACAGAATAGCCTGATGTTTTTATGTCACATGACCGGATATCAGCAGATTACCAATGCTTTCATCATGTTTCCCACCCTCCCACTCCTGGTCAACCTTTATGTCAGCCATTATATAATCAAAATCAACCCCAGGAGGAGGTTTTCGATGCTAACTAGCATGATTATTTACATAATCAGCCTCTAAAGCACCCTTGCCAAGCTATAATGGACCTGCTCCAACAGTTTGATCATGTGTTGTGGGATTTGAGCTAGAGGTTTGAACATATGCAGATTAATGATGTCAGTAGGGTGTTCTCCTACATTTATGGCATGTTGGTCGATGTCAAGAAACATAAAAAGCTTATTTCACAGCAGCAAGAGTTGGGATGTAAGTTTGAAGAAGATCTTGAGGGAGAGATAGTAGCCAAAGAGGAGCAAATGAAATTCTTATCTACTTAGGTACAAGGTAGTCAGGCTTATTTAGATTATCAAGCACAAAGGTATGAGACACAGGCGGTCCTTTCCATTCCTAATTTCAGCTCACCTCCTCCTATAATGTTGAATCATCCAGTGAAAGAGGATGCTTCCAAAGATAGGTTTCCTAGCTTTAAACAAGATAAACCCTCCAAGCTCTTTAGTGAGCCTATCAATAAGTCTTCTACCCTCAGGATTCCAAGTTGGAAAGTCCCATCTCAGTCACCTTGTGAGTTTCCTTTTCCTATCATGCAAATGAAATCATGCTCTGGCATCCAGGAAGTAAAAGAAGGGCAGATCTTTGACCAGTACAGGTCACTCAACTCGGAGGAGACTAAAAATATTGATTTGCTACATCTAGCTATGGAGGAATATAGAAATCAACAGGAACAAATGATTGAACAACAAAAAAGCATGGGTGGGTTGCTTATCGATGATAATAAGCAAGACAATAGGGCCTTAATTCAGGGAGAAAAGCCTGAGATTGAACCTGATATTATCCTCCAAGGTGAGAGCTTTGATGTTTTCGAACATGTTGTGGTTGAAAAAGCTACTATTGAGTTTTTTGAGGAGGAAGCTAATTTTGATCCTTATGAAGACTCAGAAGTAGTTGATAGTCATGATGAACTAGAACAACAGGTTCATAAACTTGAACAAATGCTGAAACAGCAGGAGGAGCCTAATGAGCCTGATTTGCAAAGTCATAACTGGTTGGAGGAGCTTCCATTCCATTGTACAGAGGAACTTGAGACTTTATCACCACTTGAATTGTTGTCTCCTTGCATTGAAAAAGACAAGCTTGAATTAGAATGTAACTCTTCCAGTGATGATGAGAATTATGAGCAGCTTCCATTTTGGTCTATAAAGGAGCCTGAGGTTGATGAATTGATTGAAAGTGTGTCGGAGCAAGCCATCTCATTATTCATTAAAGGAGTGAATGTTCATTTTGGAAAGCATGAATATATTGGGGAGGCTACTACTCTTCCATCAAGTTAGCCACAGGGGTTATACCTTTCCAGCCAGCAAGGTGATAAAATGGCAGCTCATGAGCAAAAGATTAGCAAGGAAAGTGCAAGCTTTTCCCTTACTAGAGGCTGCCCTATCAGGCATCTAGCCAAAATGGAGACCAACAAAGATATTGATACCTTGCTTACACCCAAGCATGAGGGTACTGCTGAGGAGGAGCACACTCAAGTTACCTTTTCACCTCAGAACGAGAATGTTTACATTCTGTATGAAAAGGTTAGTAAGCTTGAATATGTTCTGCAAGAGATCTTGCAGCCATCCGTTGAATTGTCATGCATGCTTCATTTCTCTTTAGTTGTTCTCCAACGTAGTAAACATTGTAAATTTTTTAGAAAGGGCAGTTATTTTACCCAACCTGTTAATGGGTTTGTTTGACCAATTTCTTACTGGTTAGTGTAGGGTAGGTTTAGTTGTTATTTCTTTCCCTAAGTGTTGTTCTAACACAAATAAATAGTTTTATTTCAGTTTTTTTTCCCTGTTTTCAATTAGTTTCTGAGTGCTCTATGAATCTCAAGAAAGTTACAGCCATGTATAAAGCTGCTCCAAGTCCGTTCCTTAGTTTTCCTAATGACTCCATTCCCAATGGATAGGCCTAGGCTACTGGTTTATGTGTTTAGCAGGAAAACATCCAGCCAAGGTCGCCAGAAATGTTACCTAATTTTCACCCTCAGGCTCAATCAGACAGGATAAATCATGTGATAGAGGTTCAAGAAGGCCAAATGGAGCATTCACACAAGGGAAAAAGTCATGAATCTGATGCTAGGTCACAGGGAATTTAGTTGGGAAACCTACCTTGTTCAAGTTCGGCATGAAAAATCCTCTAAGGAGAAAGTTGCCAAGACCTTCAGAATGTCTCGCTGACTAAAAGGGCTCTCGCTGAATGAAGGCATCATTCGGAGGAGATGGTCACATTAGGGAAATAAAATCATCTCAGGCAAGTGTCAGGCCGATGGGCCGATGTTTTGGTGACAGTAATGAAGTTCGACATAAGTCTCCCCAATAACAAGTGTTTTGCCGAGGGGATGACTCATTCGGTATAGGGTTGCACCCTTGGCAAATGGTCTTACCGATATAGTCATGTCTCCCCGACAAGAAGGATGGGCTCTCATCAAAGGTTGGTGCCTTTGCTAGAATGTCTCACCGAATGCAGGAGGTCTCCCCGACATATTTGATATCGGTGTAGCTTCCAGCGATTGGGGTAAAGTCTTCCCGACTTGCTCGTGGTCTCGGCCAAGGAAAGTAGTTTTGCCATGATGTCTTGGCGAGGGCATAATGTCTTGCCAATGGAATGGTGGGTCTCGGGATAGTGTTTTGCTTTCGGTAAGATCTCTCACCAACACTCAGGAGTCTTTCCGACAGATGAAGAAGCCTCGGCAAGAGATGATGGTTTCGGCGAAGGATGGAGGAATTGCCATAATATCTCAGCGAATAGAGGGGGTCTCGCCGAAAGATAAGGGGGGGCCTCAATAAGTATTTTTCCTTTGGTAGGAGTCTCGCCGACAACAAAAAGACCTCACCGAGAAAGTTTGACATCAGCATAAGGTCTTGCCGATATAGGGAAGTCTTGCTGACAGGAAAAGGGAGCTCGCCAAAGAGTAAGCGGATTCGGTGTGACATCATGCCAAGGAGACAAGGTCTGGCTGAAGTGAAATGTATCTTAGTGAGATGTCTCACCGATCGCCGTTGGTCTTGCTGAAGGGATTGTGCCCTTGGTGTAGTATTTTTGAATTTTCCTAGAGTCTCGTCGATCGGGGGAAGTCTTAGTGAAGTATAGCATCATCAACATGGCAATTTGAGCTCGCTAAGAACTCTTGGCGACCCAGGAATGTCTTGGCGATAGAATCAGTGAGCTCAGGGAGAAAAAGGAGAGACCAACGAGAGGTCTCGTCGACAGTAAGGAGTCTGGCCGATAACAGAATGGGCTCATTGAGAGAAGAAGACTTCGCCATGAGGTCCCACCGACTAGCGACTGTCTTGCCGATGGTTTTTGTGAGCTCGATATGACTTCTGCAGCTCACCAAAGGTCTCACTGACTGTCTTGTGCTACGCCGATAATTGATAAAAGTGACATAATCACATCGGGGAGACACGATTAGTGTCTCACCGATATGCGATGCCATTTGAACCACCTTTGACTGCTTGAGAAGCTCGCGTGGCGTATTCCTAGCCAATTAGAGGGAGCTAAAGGTGAGTCATGGCAGTCTGATCAGGAAGAGGAGAATTAACATAATGAAAGGCAACGTGCATCTTTTCAGAGCTCAGGAGCATTCAAAGCAGCTCGACTGGGGGGAATTCAAAGATCGACACGAGGAACAGAAGTGAATGTGGTGGTTGCAGAAAGATCAAGAAGGCTTCCCGTGAAGGCGATCTTTCACACCGACATGGATAGCAAGGATGCAATCGAACATAGCATTAACTCCATTCGAAAAGATCTAGGGGGGATTTTTCTGAAGGGAGATATTTTTGTAAGCCCAGAGGGGCTGGCACACTTTTGTATATAAGGCATTTTTTGCCTCTTTGTAGGGGGTTCTCCAGATGCTCTTTCTGAAGTCTATGACTTTTCCAGTCCTCTCTCAGATTAGCAAACTTTTGTAATTCAATTTTGGAGATGAAATTCAGAAAAGACCTTGATTATTATTGATTTGAAGCTCTTGCCTACTTTCTCTTTGCATTTTTGTGTTCAGTTAGTTGATTGATCAAGCTTTTAGTAAGGTAAATGTTTATTTCCTTCGAGCTTTGTCTCAAATTTTAGATCCTTTATGTAGAAAGCATGTTTTTGCAGGTCACAAATTGTGTCAAAAGATGTAATGAATTCTAGATGTGAAATTAGCTTTCCTTCTAGGAATCTTAGCACCAAGACCTATTTGTGAAACACTTTTGCAAAAATATATGCGGAAGTGAGTTGTGCAAATTTATCTTCAATCATTGAAAGCAAGTGTATGAAGTCTGGTTTCAAATCCAAGTAACATTCGGTGTATCACCATAGAGTTTAATTTTCATTTTTTATGCATTATCTTTCTCCCTTTTCCTTCTACGATCTGTAGCTTTAGGTGACACCAAAGGAAGCCGGCCTTCTTCGGAGGTAAACCCACATCTTTGGAGGTCTTCCCATGTTACACTGGATTGTCGAATTTTACATTCTGCTAGGTGCAGATCTAGGTGATAACATGTATAAAAAAAAATTGAAATTCACAAACAACGTATAATTAGTTAAATACCACAGTATATGACCTTAATTTATAATTGATGTATATTGAAGATCAAAAATTGAATAAGTACAATATACATAAAAACCATATGTAAAATGTATTCCAATTAATCTCCATGACCATCTTATAATTACCTCTCAATTTCCTCAATCTACCTTTCCCCATCAGGTACTCCCCTTATAATTTGTTAATGGATTTGGGATCCCAAATGCGATCTACATGGATCTTTGCTGCAAACTTAGGAAGATATTCACTAATGTACATCATGGTTTGGTATACCATATATCCCTCCACCATAGAACTCTATGGATGTGCTCTTTGTCTAACCAAATCCTTCAAAAATTTCAAGTGTCTCTCAACCATCCACATTGACCTTGTGTGTACAAGTCCACACAATTCAATCTCCTCAACTTGGTGTATGAGGTAGTTTTCTTGTGCATTGAAAAATGTCAAAGGTAGACACTTTTTCATTTCACACATTAGATGAGAAATTTTTCTCTTCCAATAATTTATATCTTCTTTATGGATTTCTTTATATGACAACCATCTACAAGTGATTCAAGGCGCAAGTATATTAACGAGATTTAACAAAAATATACAGTATATTACATAACAAGTAAAACAAATGGAAATTATAAGATGTATACAATGAATTGAACAAATATCACTACTTACCTCATGTATTTTCCAAGATTATATATAACTTGCTTGACATTGTTGTCAAAGTTGTCTGGGAGAGATAGAGGTAGAATGTACTGCAACAATTATAAAATGATCTTTTCATTATTTTTCCAAAAGTAGTAAATATAATACACTGAAAAGTACATGCATTATACAAGTGTATATAATATACCAGAATAATTACCTTAATGAAGGTATGCCAATCATGCGTTTTCATCCCTGACCCAAATTCACCTTTCTTTGTTATTATATTGAAATCCAAATTTTTTGTATGACTTCTTTTATAGCATTGCTTTGCTGCTCTATTAATAACCAAGGAAGGGCACTTATATTAATTTGGTCTCCATCACTATTTAATTGAATGACATTTTTCATTGCACGATTGGCTTCTTGAATGTCACTACAAATTTTGACAATTTTTTCTTTGTCATGCCTTCCATCCAATATTTTCCATAATGTTTATGTTATATTCTTTCCGATATGCATTTATCAAAAAATGCACAATTTGTAGCTGCTCATAGTAGGGCAACCTACTAAATTGTCTGGGATAACTTTTTAGTCCCTATGGAAGCCAACCATTAATGCCTTGACGACCTTCATGAAGCATATAAATTAAACAAATTAATGACAATCATTGTCAATTACAACATGAGTAAACACAACACAATATAAAAATATAAATTCAAAACATATCATATATGATAGATAAACAATTTGATCTGATGTATAACCTTGACGATTAATTCTATTATATTCCAACTTCCATAGGTGAGGTGTCATTCTTCGTGGTTTTGATGTAGTCTCCTATTTCCCATTGAAAATATGTTTTTCAGTAGTTCGATACTTATGATTTCTATGGAGGAAGTGCCTATACTCATCAAACACCTGCTTTCCTAAACTTGTTGAACAATGAGATTTCATCTTTGGACCACAAATTGGACATGCAATTTTTCCCTTTGTTTGAAGACCTACAAGATCATATATAATTGGATTAAATATGTCAATTTTTATAATTATATATAATGAATAGATTATTTTAAAAACATGCATGATATCTACTTCATAAAATTAAATATTGTTAAAGTGCGGTCGAGCGTTATAACATACCACAAAAAATGTGTTAGGCACGGGCATCATGAATTGTCCATACAAGCATTGCATGGAATTGAAATTATCTATCCTATTGGTCTAGAGATGTCATACATAGTGAGCCATTCCATAACTTTAGTAACTCGTTGATAAGAGGCTCGATATATACATTCATATCTTTAACTTGGTAATTACCTAGTTGAATGAACATAAACATTACATAATTATTATAACCATTTTACTGCAATATATATAAATTAATGTACATGACTATTGAATGAAAAAAATATGTCATTATGCAACAAATAAGACAAATGAGATGCTACTACGTTAAAGAAAATTGATGTAAACAAATACCTGGAACAATCATTGACAACATTATGTGCTCCCTCTTTATTGACATCCATGGAGGAATATTATTGTTGATAACAAAAATAGGCCACACTGAGTAAATAGATCTCACTCTCCAAATGGATTGACACCATCCGCTCCCAATGAAAGCCTGAGATTAGGAGGTTCTTCTTTAAAGTGTGGCCATTTTTCCTCCATGTCCCTAAATGCAAAACCATCCAGGCATTGAAGAATGTCATCTCCACTTCTATTCCATGCATGGTAATCCATAAATTACTAAGCTTTCGCACCTAAATAATCGTTGCATACATGGAATAATGGGAATATAACGAAGAACCTTGTGAGACACCTTTTTGTTAGTTGATCTGTTTGATATCTACTAATATGACATTCCAGGCATTCTATTGCAAATTCTTGTTGTTTATGATATATAATATGATCATTGGGACATGCATCTATTGCTTGATACTCTATTCGATAACTTTCATAATGCAGATAAATCTGGTATGAGCGTAAAATATTTGATGGTGGTAACAAAAATTCACTAATCAATCTACAACAAAAAATAATTTGTTAATATAAATAATATTAATGGTACATATTTCATCCTTTATTTACTAGTGATGAACTAACAACAATTAAAATAGATGAAAAAAGATGACATATATGACATACCTTAACATCCGTGAGATTGCTATGTTTGATAAACCATTCATAACCTTCAAGTTCAACAACAACAATACAACAGAGATAAGAGTTGTTTGGGAGCCTTCATAAAGGGGCTCATATGCCTTCTCAAGTACAGGTAAATCATGAACATCATCAAAGTCATCTCGATCATCATGATCAACTTTTCCACTAAATGTGTCATGGATCAATGTATTTGTACCATTATCTTCAACTGTGTTTTCTGGTGCATGATCATCTTCTTCCATAGGATTATTAACTTCATCTTCGATATTCACAGCTCCATGTTCATCCGCTTGCAAAACCACATTCTCTGGGCCGTGATAATCCATATCATCTTCCCTAGGGTGCCCCACCTTTATAATAATGATAGACACAAATAAAATATGATCATGATCAAGTGATTATATATATATATATATATATATATAATGTTAAAATGATATAAACATTTACAAATTCAATCTATATAAACACATATAATGAATAACTTACCAATGGACGATAATCATGCCCCCTTCAACGTGACCATGCTGCCTACAATGTTTCTCATCTGTTGTGATTAAAATTTGTCTCATCTTTAAGCCCTTGATATTATTTCAAAGACAATAACATTTCTCATCACCCTTTCTTTTCAATCTAGCCCACAATCTATCAAGTGTCTCTTCATTTTGTTCTAGACTAATATTATCTGACATGATTTTTCTTTACCGAGCTTGACTATTCAGATTTTTAAAAAATATCAAACTCACACTCCAATAATTTTTATTCATAAACAGGTAACAAAATCTAATAATTCTGATATTTTACACCAAATAAATTTGGCATGCAACCACCCCTGCAAAAGAGAAGATAGTCTGAAGTTAATGACCCCAAATAACACTTTAAAATGCTAATTCCAAAACTTATTAAATTCTAATTTTACTATGATTTCCAACCGTTAGACTCCTAAAATAGAATATTGAACTTGATCATAAACTTCCTACAATGATGGAGGTAGCGAGCTAGTAAGAGCAAGTGACCCATTCCTAAGGAGCAACAAGTGGAATCATCATTGCTAATGTCAATACAATTTATCCTTTTAGTTAAAGATGCAATGTGTCACTTCTTATGACGAGCTTATCCCTAGGGCCCTCAACATTGAGAGAGCCCTAAGCACAAGGAAGCACACACTAGTAGAATTTGACAAATAAATGACTAGGTGACTAAAAATTTTTAGTCACAACAACTAAAAATGACTTAAATTCTGCTCATTTTTACAACTCAGCTATAAATGAGTAAATAAATTACTAGTTTGGTCGTTGATTAAAAATTATTTAGTCACACAAATAAAAATGACTAAATAGTTAGTCATTTATTTAGTCACAATCCATTTGAATAAATCATTTAAAGAATCAAGAATATAACCTGCCAAAATACTCTAAAATTTTAATAAACACACCCTAAAACTTTTGTCAAAATCTTATTTTCAGGTGTAGCCCACCAGAATGAAGTTTTTATTTTAATAAACATACTCTAAAACCTTCGTCAAAACATTATTTTCAATCATAGACTGCCAAAATGGAGAAGTGTTTCAGTAAAGAATGACAAAGAACGGTGAGGAGATGTGCGTGAAAGGAGGCATATGATTCATTGTTGTTTATCTCATTCTTGCTCTGCTCAAAAAATCTTACATTGTTCCCACTACTATTTGTAATCTAGGTATTTACTTGACATATATTTGAATAATCTCAAATTCCTTTAGAGGCTTTTGAAGTATCAATGTATCCTATATAGGGTTTAGAATGATTTGTTTTAATTAAAAAAATAAATAAATGATGTATTTCCCTTTAATTAGATAATGTGGAGATCTCCTAAATCTACCCCAACACACTATCCTCTTTGGCACTGTATTCATTACTCCAGCTACTAGGGTTTTGCATGTGACATCTTCAATATCTTTATGACCGTGGATTTTAAATAGATCTCAGTCTTTGCTTTAATATTTTTCATTGTAAACCTTGAGTTCGATAATCCACCTTCAATCTCTTCTAAGAACGTTGTCTTAAGCTAGACTGCATAGTATGCATATAAAGCAAGTCCTTCATACCTGCCATTGTTCCAAACCACCACTCACTGCCTTGCTTAAAATGTTGCCTCTATAAGCACAATAGCATGTTTTAAAATCATGGTTGCCAGTGATTGACCATTAAGGTCACCACTTTCATCAAGATACAATGAGATTTTTGTCTTCAAACTCAAGGCATTATGCAAGATAACATTGTGAATTGTTTGTTGTGTACGATTTGATTTTCTTGCACATTTCTGCTTTGCTAACTTCCTTTAAGACTGGGTATTGCACCCTCACTGCAATCTCAAAGCACTCACTCACTATCACTTGAAGATTCCTTTCATGAGCATCCTTCTATAAAATCAAACTATGCCCTATAGACTGCCTACTTACTACAGGGGACTCATTGTTTCATGGTATTGTAGATCTTAAGATCCTTCAACCTTATTGACACTACTTCACAGTCCACAAGGTATTATTCATTATTCTCCCATCTTTGATGATTCTCACTGAACCTCCATTATACATTAATGGATAAGAAGAAACATTGAACCTATGATTACCACTATTACTTCATTTGGACAATCATTCCCTGATTGTATTTTCCTTGTCTAACACTACCAAAAGCATTTGAAAAACCCTTAAGGTCAACAAGGGGGTAAGGAAAATCACTGTTAAAATCTCCACTTTAATATGCAAGGTTTGAGCTTTATTATCTTGTCACTGCTCAGCTTCTTTTTGACTGTCACATCTCAAGTGACTGCCATTCTTCTTACCGTAGATTGCATTTACAAATGTCACTAAGCTACATAGTGTGCTTGTTATTGGCTACAATCTTTAGATTGAAAGATTTTGTTATTAGCTACAATATCTCAATCTTTCTGGTATTGCAACCTCACTAATCCGCTAGAGTTATTGTTTATGTTTCTACGAAGGCCTAGGGTTTGTACCCTAATCATGCTCTTACCAATGCTTCTGTTGGTATTAAAAAACAACCTTAAATCTTGGGTCAGAAAATTAATTGTCTTGAAAAAGTTGTGGTATAATCTTAGATTGTATCCTAGAGTGTGTGGGAAGCTTGTGTTTGATCATTAAGGTATCTAAACATAATTAGGGAAATGTATCCTATATAGCATGGGTCTTGCTTTAATACTTTTCATAATGGTTATTAGCAGATCACATTATTATAGTTTGCGGTAACCCAAGATTGCATTCAAGTATGTAACAAACTTGGTTTGTAGTTTAAGCTATACACTTTTAAGTAACATTCATAAGGTTTATAAAATCTTGATCACTCTCTGTAGACACTTAAAAATGACCTAGGCCTACAAGTTCTATTTTTACCACTTTCGTCCTAGCATAATTATGACATTTAATTATGTCTTTGGTCCACATTCGACTATTGATTAAATAATTCATAATTATTTAATTAATTCATGTCCTTTTATTCTTCATGATTATTAAATAAATAAATTCTATTTATTTATTAAATACGTCACTAATTGTCTAAGTCTTCCCTTAATTAAATAAGTTTCTTAATTTATTTAATCACCCTTCTTCAGTCATTTCTTCCTGATTATTAAATAAATAAGTTTTATTTATTTATTTAATGTCACTAACTGTCATAATTAAATAAATAAATTTATTTAATTATTAGTCTTATCTGCTAAATTAAATAATTATCTTTAATTATTTAATTTCCTAAATTAATATTCTTCTCATTTTAAATAAATTAAATTATTTAAAATGTCATCTCATTCTTAACTATCGCTCATTTTGGTAAATAATCTAAAATTGATTATTTATTATTTCCTTGAATTCACATTTGGAATTAATTTAATTCCAAATTGGTAACTTTCCTCCAGAAATCAGATGATTGGGCAAGTTCTTGACCCTTCCAAAACCGATCTTTAGTCTGGTCTTTATCTTCTTCATTTTCAAAAATCTTTATTTTCGAATTAATTTCCTTATTTATTCTCCACCACCGATTCGATCTTCTTAGATGACATCTCGACCACTCGATTAATGACTTTGCCTTAACCCTAATTAGGGATTGTCGGATTTAATCTGGGCCTCTGATTTTAGGCCTTTGTTAGAAGTCAATCTCGTCCGTCCATTCAAAATGATATTTTCTATAAAATGCTATTTTGCTCTCATTTCTAGATGACGCATATAGATTACAATATTCTGGCATATTAATACTTAGATTAATTTGGCATTTTGGAGTCATTTTTGTCATAGACATAGGCATAGGCACTAGATCTTTATGCAAATCCTTCAAAGCTTGTGTAGGTCTTTGTCAAGGATTGCTTGCATGTCGAATCTGAGGGCAACACAAATCAACAAGTTAGAAGGTACTATCAAGGTGAATCATGGAAACTCCTACGAATGAAAGGTATATTTTTTGTTCTTTTTAGTTTTCATTGTACTCGATAGGTCTTTGGGCTTATTTTATATGCTTTATTGATTAATGAATTTAATCCAAAAATTTACCCTTAGTTACATTGGTGAATCCGACATTTTGTAGAAAAAAATTGTGTGTTTTCTTGTTTGTTTTCACTATTTTGCAGGTTAAAGCCAAGAAGTCACATGAAATCCTGTCACCTTCTTCTGAACACAGAAAAATGGATGCATAGAATATTTTAAAACATTTTATGGGTCTTGTAGATCTCATTTTCAGCTTTCCAGAACTTTAAATGGTTTTAAATTTTGTTAAGATTTGAGAAAGTTATGGCCATTTTAGTGATCGCATTTTTTTAAATTTTAGCTGTTAAAACCCGTGTTTCCTTTTGTCTATAAATTTTTTTTTGTGCAGAATTGTGGAAAATACTTTCTGGGTTTTGAAGGTTTGAGTTTCAACTTTCCATAGATATCTACGCTTTAAAATTTAATTAAGTTTTGAGAAAGTTGTCGCTGTTTTAATTTGCTACTGTCATTAAATTTTTATTTATTTTTGGTTACTAATCTTTGTTGGCAGCATTTGGTGGTTACTTTTCGTGGGTCAAAGGAAAAATTTGAACTCCTAACTTGTGGTTTGTAGGTTTGAATGTCAAAGAATGAAAAATAAACAGTGTCTGTATTTTTCTTAGATTAGCACACATTTTATTTTGGTGCAATTAAAACGAACCTCTGTTTACTTTGTCTGAATGTGTTTGCAAAATGGTAGGTGAGTATGCTCTCACCTTGTGAAAACTCGGTGATTGGAAAACTAGGCCTGTTTTTATCTGTTTTTAACCCCACGACTTAGTATATCAGAGTATCCTCTCCCCTTGCGCTCTCGGGCGATCTTGGGTGTAAGAGAAATGGTTACTAACTCTATAAATTGGGCCTGCCTGGGGATTTCATCACCCCAACGCAACTCAAACCGGCAATGGAGCTAAAGCCAAGCTACCCTCGACCAAAATACAAATGTGAATCTTAAGGGAAAACCTAAGATTACGAGTGCGGATGTGTCATACGGACAGAGTAGTACTCCCTTAAACCCTGTTGAGCTTAACCTCTTTAGGCTGGAGTGCCACCTAATTGGTGATTAATCTCTTTCCCCATGTATGGCCACTCAAACGGGGGTCCCGAATTAAACACCTTTGTGCAATAAGCCAAAAACCTTCTATTTGCTAGCGCAGCACCGGTCGGTGTGAAGGCATCCACACTTTCGCAGTCTGTAGTAGAGGTGATCAATCTAGCATGGGAGTTTCATGGGGGTTGGAAGCTTGGTTGGCCTGAGAAGAGAGTGCACTATAAGGGGGAGCCCGTGCAGCCAAGTTTCTGAATTCACAAGCTACTGATATGTGGTTGGGAAAACCCACGTGGAATCTAGCGAATATTGTCATGGCCTAACCATAGGATTGTACTTGTCTCATGTGTGCTTGCTTACAGTCAAAATATCATGCTTGCAAGTGTTTTCTGGATACTGAAACAAACCAAACAACGGTCAAACATCTAGAAACAACCAAGTCAAACGTTGGACCTTTTCTGACCCATTTCACAACATGAACATGCAATCTTCCATGAAAATGCCATCTTCATCACAAAACATTTTTGAGCCATTAATAAAAAGAGACCAGAATGGACGAGTATATGTAGAAGACTTAGAAGCTGTAGCACAAAACCTTGATATAGCCTCCTTTGTAGAAAAATCAGTCTTATAAGACCCTCAAAGGTATCTAGCCATGCTTTTGGACCAAGGGGCTAAGTTACCACAAGGCTTTGACATAAATATTTTGCCACCTCCATCCGTCTACCCTCACCATCAACAGTCACTTAACATAAATCCTACCAATAATTCACAATAAATGTCCACTTATCACCCTTATCCCAACCTTGACAAGGGAAGCCAACTATCAACTAGTCCATTCCAAACCTCCACATCATATTTTGACCCTTCACCTATCAATCCCATCCAAGTCTACATGCCTTATCAACTATCTACCAACACATGTCACGTCCCCACATCATACCATATCAATTCGGCCCAAGTCTCCATGTCCCATTTTAGTCAACCTTACTCCAATCTAGTCCAAGTCCCTATTTCATATCCTATGTCATTACCAACTAATATAGTCAAAGTCTCCATGTCACATCCTATGCCGTCACATCCTAATCCAGTCCAAGACTCCATGTCATATCCGGTCCAAGTCTCCATGTCATAACCTTGTCCTTCACATACTAGTCCAATGCAAGTACCCATGTCCTATCCTAGTCCTTCACATACTAGTCCAGTCCAAGTCCCCACATCCTATCCTAGTCCTTCACATACTAGTCCAGTCCAAGTCCCCACATCCTATCCTAGTGGTGTAAGTGTTCCTTTGGTTTGCTTGCACAACTAGCTAGAAAGACTTTTCCCTGTCTTCATCCAGAAACTTGATAGCTTCTAAGGTTCTAATTAGGCTTAGATCATTAACTAAGTCCTATTCCAACTCCTCTCCAAGAGTTTTACAACTTGTGCTTCACCTTGAAAGACTAACACCACTTGAACTGGCAAACTATCTCTTCCACTTATAAGGCTCTAAGTGCCAACATCACATGAAATCTTGAACTAATTGTAGGGGCATCAAAGATATTGAAAACAAGCCATACACATCCATTTGGATCCATCTTGGATGATCTTCAATCTTCCTTCTTACCGATTCCAAGAATTTGTCTTGAAGAGGCCTAGTTTCTTGTAGCCCTTGACAATGACCTTTTTGCCATTCTTGCTCAAACTTTTCAAACAACCTGGAAAAAAAAATTCCACATTCAGATACCCTTTTTGGTTCTCTAAAATATTCACAAGGTTTCAGGCCTCTGTCTCCTCCGTACACTGGGTTCCTATAAACTAGGTCAAATAGGGCTAAAAGACCTATTTAGTAGGGTTACACAGATTTCTTGTTCCTCTCTCACACAAATGGATTGACTAGACCTCAATCCTTCTAACATGTGAAGATATGATCATACCCTACCTGGTACTATGATTGTTCCATACTGTACTTCTGACGCCTGCCTATACTCTTCACTTCTTCACTGTCAAACCTCTAACCGGGTACTTTGAACTCACCTAGGGTTTGATTTTGCACTCTGCTACTTGACTCCTCATGACTCCTACCACTAAGTATATACAAAGCAATGGCTCCCCTAACAAATCCATCTATTCTTAGGAAATTCCCGTGGCTAGATTTCATGGGGGAGCCATAAAAAGACTGACTGTTCAGTACAGGACAGCAAAGACCCTAAACTCTAACTTATTTACACAAAACACTAAACTATCTCAAATGAACTTTCTTACAGAAGGGAAAACACTTAGAATTGTCCTATGAACACAAAACCAATGTCAAATCAAAGCATTGAATCCTCCTTATGGCACTGTCACTCAAAACATTCGGTGAACACAGAAAATTGTAGAGTTTTTTTCTATTCTAATCACAACAAAACTTGATTACAAAAACTAACTTGCTTGAATTCGAGCCACACCTTTCATAGATGCAATTTGCCATGTTTTTAGGGATGTTGGTCGATCCCACACTCCTATCTTTTAGGGGATCCAAGATAACCGAGTTGCATGCAACATGACAAATGTTGTCATGACAACTTAATAACAACTTTTTTTTTGCAACTTCCCATTATGCCCTCTTCCAAACTCTTAGGACCTCTACCTCCTTGATTTCGAGCATCCAACTCCCTTAACTGCCTCATGGCATCCTCCTAACAACATTGATGTGTTTAGAACACATTTAAGATTCAAAATTCCAAATTAAGCTAAACAAAGCAAACTAGCAATAATGACTAAAATTTGGTGAATCTTAGTCCTAATGACTAATTCACCTTAACAACAATGACCTTCTAAGGTCCAAAACAAACACACTATTACCCTGACTTGGCTAAGGTCAGATACAAGCCAAAATGAAAATTAACAAGATGGAGGTTAGCCTATGTGCTCCTGCACCATCCTCCCCAAAACAAAAGAGTTCATTCCACCCTTGGATTGAGTAAGTTGAGATCAATGCCCAACTTCTTGAACTCTGACTCTTTGATCCACATTGCATCAGCATTAGGTTGACCATGCCATTTTATCAGATATTCCTTGTATTCCTTGGTTCTAGTCTTCTTGTAGACCCCAGTATCCAGTATACTGTCAGCTTGTTTGACTGTAGCAGAAGGTAGTTTGAGCTCCTCCACATCTTGGATGACTTCATTGAGGTTCTGATCCATGTCTGGTGGTGGTCCTTTGTAGTGGACCAGGTCTGCAATGTTAAAAATAGGGGACAGTCCACTATCTTCCGGTAGCTCCACTCTAAATGCATTGTTGCCATACTTGGCCAAGATAGGACAGGGACCTATCCTCTTCATCTGCAACTTGTGAGGAACCCCTTTTTGCAACCTAGATTTGTTTAGATGCACAATCACCAAGTCTCCAACATTGAACTGAAATCCTCTCCTATGCTCATCCACCTTGGTCTTATGCTTCATGTTGTTTTTTGCCAATGTCTTCTTGACTGTATCATGAATCTCCTGCATTGCATAAGCAAAATCATCAGCATATCCACTTCCCTTGACTCCATCCTTTAAGTCTCTTAGCTCATAGACTCCTCTAGGATGTAATCCATAGACAATTTCAAAGGGACTCTTCCCTGTTGATCTGTTCACAGTGTCATTATAGGCATATTCAGCTTGTCCAATCAACTAATCCCATTGTTGACCATACTCCTTGGTCAAGCACCTTAATAGATTTCCAAGACTTCTATTAACAACTTCGGTCTGACCATCAGTTTGGGGATGGTATGCAGATCCAAAAGATAAATTAGTTCCCAATCTCTGCCAAAGAGTCTTCCAAAAATGACTCATAAACTTGGTGTCTCTGTCTGACACAATGCTTATAGGTAACCCATGTATCCTTACTATCTCCTTGAAGAAAAGAAGGCTATTTGACTGGCATCATTGGTTGTTTTACATGGCACAAAGTGAGCCATTTTGTTGAATCTGTCCACAACTACATAAACACTGTCCATGCCTTGTCTTGTCTTGGGTAACCCAACTACAAAATCCATACTCAAGCATTCCCATGGCCTAGTAGGAATAGGCAGTGGTTGGTATAGGCCTGCATTTGAAGAAGTACCTTTGGCCTTTTGACACACTATACAACTCTCCACATACCTCCTAACATCTAGATTCATTCTTGGCCAATAATAGAATCTTTGAACAAGTTCTTGAGTCTTTGTGATCCCAAAGTGACCACTTAATGCACCATTATGCTTTTCTTGTATCAAATTCTCTCTAATAGAGCCTCTAGGGACACATAACTGATTTCCTTTAAACAAGAGATCACTTTGCAAAGTATATTCAACATATTTACTATGAAAATGATTCTTGTATTCAACACATACCTTATAAATGTCTACAAAATCTTCATCATCTGCATATAGATCCTTGAAATGATCTATTCCCATGCTCTTCAACTGAATTTCTTGTATGGTGAGAACTCTTCTACTCAAGGCATCTGCTACCTTGTTGAGTACTCCTTTCTTATGCTTGATATTGAAAGTGTAAGCTTGCAGGTATTCCACCCATTTCATGTGTCTGTGACTCAGTTTCTCTTGTGAATTCAGGAAACTAAGTGCTTGGTTGTCTGAATACACTATGAATTCTTTGGGAAGCAAGTAGTGCCTCCATTTCCTTAAGGCTGGACCAATGCATACATCTCAAGGTCATAAGAAGAATACTTCTTCTTGGCTTCACTTAACTTCTCTAGAATGAAAAGCCACCGGTCTGCCCTCTTGACTGAGAACAGCTCCAATAGCCACATTGCTTGCATCACACTCAATGGTGAATAGCTTCTCAAAGCTTGGTAACACCAAAACAGGTTGGGTAGCTATCTTTTCTTTTAACAACTCAAAACTTTTGTTAGCTTGCTCATTCCATACAAACTTAGTCTTCATCCCTCCTTTAATGGTATCCAACATAGGAGCACAAATAGCACTAAACTGTCTTATAAACTTCCTATAGTATTGAGCAAGGCCATGAAAACTTCTTACCTCTATTGTTGTCTTTGGAGTAGGCCAATGGAGGATGGCTTCCACTTTGCTACTGTCCATTTTCAAGTTGCCATGTGATAGTACAAATCCAAGGTACACCAACTCTGTCTTGATGAATTCACACTTTTCTAAATTGATCATCAATTTCTCCTCCTGCAGCTTCTTACAAACCAACTCTATGTGTTGGAGATGCTCTTCTCTTGTCTTGCTATAAATAAGTATATCATCAAGATACACCACTACAAATTTTCCAATGTAGTCTTTGAGGATTTCATTCATGAGTCTCATGAATGTGGAGGGGGCATTAGACAACCCAAATGGCATAACCAGCCACTCATATAAACCCTCATTGGTTTTGAAAGTTGTTTTCCACTCATCTCCCTCATGTATTCTGATTTGGTGGTAACCACTCTTTAAATCTATCTTGGTATAGTACTTAGCTTCACCTAGACAATCCATTAGGTCTTCAATCCTAGGGATAGGGAACCTATACCTAATGGTTATCTTATTTATGTCCCTTGAATCAGTACAAAGCCTCCATTCTCCTCCCTTTTTAGGTGCTAAGACAGTGGGTACTGCACATGGACTGATACTCTTCCTAATGAGACCTTGGTTTAGGAGTTCTTGTATTTGCCTAGCTATTTCCTCATTTTGTTGAGGAGTCATCTTGTAGGCTGTCTTATTTGGTAGGGTATCCCCTGGTATCAAGTCTATCCTATGACTTATGGCTCTTTTAGGGGGTAATGTTGCTGGTTTTCCACTGCTTACAATGCCTTCATAGGTCTGCAACATTTTATGTATTTGTCTAGGTAACTCTGGCTTCTCAGCTGCTTGGTCATTACTCACTTCTCTTGGCCTCAACATTACTACATAGCCAACTCCTTCCCCTTCTTCCAAGGCTTCTAAGAACTCTTTTTCACCAACCATGAGCAATTTAGGACCTGCTGTTTGCACCTCTGCATCTTCTAATGGTGACTGAATCCTAAATGTTACCTTATCCTTCTTGAAAGTATAAGAGTTCTTTGCTCCATCATGCATAGCTTGGTGATCAAATTGCCATGGTCTACCTAGGAGCAAGTGACATGCATCCATAGGTAACACATCACACAAGACTTTGTCTTTGTACCTTCCAATTGAGAACTCCACCCATGCTTGTTCATTTACCAAGACATGTTGGCCTTTATTGAGCCATGTGACCTTGTAAGGATTGGTGTGGGGTATCCTTGTCAACTTCAGCTTGCTGACTATCTCCTCTGACACAATATTGTCAGTAGACCCTGAGTCAATGATGACTCTACATACTTTCCCCATCATTTTACACTTTATCCTAAACAGGGACCTCCTTTGGCTTGGTTCTTCTTTAACCAGCTCCTTGATCAAAGTTCTCATCATGAGGTTCTCACCTTCCTCAAAATTCAATGGTACCTCTGAATGTTTCTCTACTGCATTTGTCTCATCATGAACTAGATTAGTTCTCTTATCACCTCCATGAGAGGTACTACCTTTCTCTGGACACCTATAGGCCGGGTGTCCCATTTGATTGCAGTGGTAACACTTCATATTGGGAAAGTAACTGCCCCTTCCTTGTCCACCACTTCTTCCTCTAGAGCTAGAGCCTCTTCCTCTACCACCTCTACTAGAACTTCCTTCTTGTTGATCAGAGTACTTGACTTCTCCTTGAGCCCTTGATTCTGAACTCCTTCCACCATAGCCACCTCTTTGTCCTCTACTGTCTTTTCCTTTACCTCTACTCTTGGAGGTTTGCTCTTGCTTCTTTTTTCCTTTCTCCTCTATCTTTAAGGCCATTTGATAACATTGGTGGATGGTTTTGAAGTTCACTAGGCTCATGTCTTCTTGAATAGACCATTTAAGCCCATTCAAATACCTTGCTAGCTTGATGCTTTCATCTTCAACCACCTTTGATCTGAGGCACAACTTTTGGAACTCCTTGGTGTATGTTTGGACATCCATATCTTTTTGTCTAAGATTATGTCTCCTCCTATGCAACTGGACTTCATAGTCATTAGGTAGGTAGGTCTGCTTGATCTTGGTTACCATGCCTCTCCATGTAACTATAGGACCCTTTCCTTCTTTCTCTCTTTCACCTTGCACAAACTTCCACCATGTGAGGGTTGAACCTCTCAACCTTGACTTGGCCACCTTAACTTTTTGGGCTTCTATTATACCATCACATTCAAAGTGATTCTCTATGCTTTCAATCTAATCCATGACTGAATCAGGATCCATTTGTCCACTAAATAGTGGCACTCCTTCCAAAGCTTTGCCACTTAAGGCCTATAGTTCCTTCAAGAAGGGTTCTTCAGCAAGGACAAGGTCAGGTTTTGGAGCTTCCTCCTCCAAGTACAATTCCTTTTCCTTTGCTTCCTGCTCTTCCTTCAGTTCTATTTTATCCTTTACTTTGTTTGCCTTTTCTTGGACTTCATCCAAGAGCTTCTCCATTCGGGACAACCTTTCTCTCAACAGTCGGTTATCCTCTTCTTGCTCTTCTACCTTCTTGGCTAACTCAGCATTAGTCACCATGGTTCTTTCTTCCTCTGGTGTATTCTCTCCTACTGATTCAGTGGGTTGCAACATCAATCACAAGCCTGATCAAACAAGGCTATGATACCAATATGGTGTAAGTGTTCCTCTGGTTTGCTTGCACAACTAGCTAGGAAGAATTTTCCCTGTCTTCATCCAGAAACTTGATAGCTTCTAAGGTTCTAATTAGGCTTAGATCATTAACTAAGTCCTATTCCAACTCCTCTCCAAGAGTTTTACAACTTGTGCCTCACCTTGAAAGACTAACACCACTTGAACTGGAAAACTATCTCTTCCACTTAGAAGGCTCTAAGTGCCAACATCACATGAAATCTTGAACTGATTGTAGGGGCATCAAAGATATTGAAAACAATCCATACACATCCATTTGGATCCATCTTGGATGATCTTCAATCTTCCTTCTTACCGATTCCAAGAATTTGTCTTGAAGAGGCCTAGTTTCTTGTAGCCCTTGACAGTGACCTTTTTGCCATTCTTGCTCAAACTTTCCAAACAACCTGGAAAAAAAATTTCACATTTAGATACCCTTTTTGGTTCTCTAAAATGTTCACAAGGTTTTAGGCCTCTGTCTCCTCCGTACACTGGGTTCCTATAAACTAGGTCAAATAGGGCTAAAAGACCTATTTAGTAGGGTTACACATATTTCTTGTTCCTCTCTCACACAAATGGATTGACTGGACCTCAATCCTTCTAACATGTGAAGATATGATCATACCCTACCTGGTACTATGCTTGTTTTGTACTGTACTTCTGACCCCTGCCTATACTCTTCACTTCTTCACTGTCAAACCTCTAACCGGGTACTTTGAACTCGCCTAGGGTTTGATTTTGCACTCTGCTACTTGACTCCTCATGACTCCTACCACTAAGTATATATAGACCAATGGCTCCCCTAACAAATCCATCTATTCTCAGGAAATTCCCGTGGCTAGATTTCATGGGGGAGCCATAAAAAGACTGACTGTTCAGTACAGGATAGTAAAGACCCTAAACTCTAACTTATTTACACAAAACACTAAACTATCTCAAATGAACTTTCTTACAGAAGGGAAAACACTTAGAATTGTCCTGTGAACACAAAACCAATGTCAAATCAAAGCATTGAATCCTCCTTATGGCACTGTCACTCAAAACATTCGGTGAACACAGAAAATTGTAGAGTTCTTTTCTATTCCAATCACAACAAAACTTGATTACAAAAACTAACTTGCTTGAATTCGAGCCACACCTTTCATAGATGCCATTTGCCATGTTTTTAGGGATGTTGGTCGATCCCACACTCCTATATTTTAGGGGATCCAAGATAACCGAGTTGCATGCAACATGACAAATGTTGTCATGACAACTTAATAACAACTTTTTTTTTGCAACTTCCCATTATGCCCTCTTCCAAACTCTTAGGACCTCTACCTCCTTGATTTCAAGCATCCAACTCCCTTAACTGCCTCATGGCATCCTCCTAACAACATTGATGTGTTTAGAACACATTTAAGATTCAAAATTCCAAATTAAGCTAAACAAAGCAAACTAGCAATAATGACTAAACTTTGGTGAATCTTAGTCCTAATGACTAATTCACCTAACCACAACAATGACCTTCTAAGGTCCAAAACAAACACACTATTAACCTGACTTGGCTAAGGTCAGATACAAGCCAAAATGAAAATTAACAAGATGGAGGTTAGCCTACGTGCTCCTGCACCACCTAGTCCATCATTCATTAATCTTTTTCAGGTCATCCCCTCACAAGCCACATCTAGTCATGAAAATTATGTCATTACTCAAAGTAAAATCCCATTTAATAAACTTGAGGATACATGTCAAAATGAAAGCCCAAAGCATGACCTTATATTGTCACCCTCATGTCAAGAACAAGGTAGTCTATCCCATGACCCTATCTCAAAGTTCATTCAAGATGTCCTTCAAAATAATCATGACATCCAAAACACACCTATCCTTAACAACAATTCTATTTCTGATTATATCATCCATGACAACCCCATCTTTGACCAAGATCCTACCATTGACCAAGAAGTCCAAAGCGATCCACTCCTTGACCTTTACGCCATTCATGATCAAACAGTTGCTGACCTTATAAAGGCCTTGACTATTGACACTTCCCACGATGAGACACTTGCCTCCATGGGACACATAGATGATATTCCTCCAGAACAAGAATCTTCCACTATGGAAATATTTTCATATGATCAAGTTATAGCTAAAATCATTGGACTCTATGACACTAAACATAATGATGGCTTCGATATTGCCTTGGAAGCACCAACAGAATCTACTGAACTTGACATGTCACATGATCAGACCAAAGATATCAGTCAGGAATATGTCCAACATGACAATGAAGCTAAGACACTTTATCAACTAGGGTCATCTATCTTTGTCAGAGCAGGCTTTCTTGCAGACGAAAATATTACAAGTGATAGTGTCCATAGACATCATGATGGGTTAGCATCTTGCTTTCAAAACAATAAATACCCCATCGCAAATAGAATCTTTCAAAGCATGCAATATCAAGGCAAAGGACTAGGCATACACGAGCAAGGCATTCTAGAACCAATACAACTTCAGGCAAATTGACATCAAGGTCTTGGTTATTCCTCAGACAACAAATCAAATGATGTCGGTGGTACCTCCTCGATACTAGGGGCAACCTTGCCGGATACAAAGCGTCAAAATGGAGTCCATGAGAAATCCTTGTCATAAGATTGTTGCCAACACCCCATCCACCCACACCATAAACCGTCATTCTATCATGAATCAACCTCCCCTTTGGGACCAACAAAAAGAAAAGTTTTACAAGTCAAAAGATAAAAATCAAATGTCAAGTGCCATTGAATCAAACAAAAGGACAAGTGGGCAAATGAAATTAAAATGGATCCCAAAGAAAGATGGATCAAACAAAGACACCAAGTCAAATACAAAAGTCAATCACAATGTGGGGCCACAAGACAAGAGGACTCCCACATATAACACATGTCCACCTCCTTCAAAATGGTCATCAAACAAGGCATCTAAGAGTGTTGGTTCCAAACACCACTCCTCCAAAATATGTCATCCACCATCCCAAGTTTGGAAAATAAAAAGTCATCCATCCAAACGTCCAAACAATCTTTCCATGTCTACCATCATTCATCATAATCCTACATCTCGCTTAAAGTCCAAAAATCCCACGTCAGAAATCCGTCACATCATGGCAGCAACTCTTTACCATAAGGACACTCATGACACTCTATTGCGATGTGCATATTTTGATAAGGCCAACTCTAGTATTAGAAAGGATCACAATGACATCAATCAGTTGTGTACAAGTGCTACAATCCTGACAAGACAACTCCTTCAGCAAGGTCATTATTGACATATCATGGCACTAGTCTCTACATCGGCACCATCAGTGGATTTAGAATAGTCAGTGGTAATCTAAAGCATCCAGGCTATCCACAATATCAAAAACACAAAAAAAAAAAAATCAAAAATCAAAAAATTGTCACCCTAATGAAAACCTGGCAAACAGGCATCTTGGTGACACCAAAAAAATAAAAAATTCAAGAAAATAGTAAAGAGAAAAATTTCATCCAATGGCGAAAACCTGGCAAATCGGCGCCCTACATAAGTACCATGATGAAAACCTGGCAAATAGGCGTCATGTGTAAAATAAATCGTCTATGTGGACTTTTACACTTGGGGGCAAGTCATCTCATTTTCCCATGCCTTCCTTATGACATTGATGTTCATCTAAGCCCTATCATTTCTACGCATTTCCCCACTTACCTTGGTCTTGACATAAAACTGACACACATAAATCATGCTTTGGGAAAACTCTTGATATGTCTATCCTTCGATCATACATGATTCACGAAACTTCATGTCATTGACCATCATAGCCTTGTTGTCCTTGTACGACATAGTCCTTGAAAATCATATGACAATTCCATTAGTCTCATGTCTCTCATCTTTTACCAAGGCCACCCCCTATCCTTTCATGCCTGTCACCTATCTTGGTTTTCCCTTGTCAAACGGTCTAAGAATAATCATCATCCCATCTAGTCCTAACCAAGTCATTCCAAATGCAACGAGTCTAATCTATACAAACTCATTATCCAAAATGTTACTTGATTGTGTTCTTGGCTCAACTGTAGACTGCCATACTTTTGTCACATTATCATCATCATCCTCACGTTGTTTCGGGATGCGTCCTTCCCATGTCAAACAGTGTTGTGATCACCTGTCAATTGGTATTCAGCTTGACTAGGGGCACAATCATGTTTGTCCTTGGATTCTCATGTGTAGGCATCAGTCATATGCATTTGTCACGATCCTCTTAAACGTCAAAATCCAAAAAAATCATAAAATATCCTAAAAAAAGACAAAAACATCATAAAATATCCTGAAAAAAGACAAAAACATCATAAAATGTCCTAAAGAAAGACCAAAAACATCATAAAATATCCTGAAGAAAGACCTAAAAATCATAAAACGTCCTGAAGAAAAACACAAAAACACCCAATTCAATGTCAAAATCCTAAAAATGGAGTCAAAGTCAGTCATGTCAGTCAGTCCATGTCATTGTCGAACTACGTTGTCTCTACGCATTTGCTATGTAGGCAAGGCCATCAGTCGATGAGTCCCTGAGACATTAGGTCAGTCCTTTTAGGTTGGTCCAAATAAAATCATGGCATTTGTCACAATTGTCACATTGGTCAAATAAGTCAGACATAGTCAAACTCAGACACAAGACAGTCATTCGAAACGTCAATGTCAAAATTGGTCAAAACCAGACAACACAGTTCAATCAATCATACAGTCAACATCAATCAACTTGCGAAAACATATTAGTAAAAACAATGTCAATCTCATCACTCTTTGGCCCTCTTCAAGATGTGTCTTTTTTGGAGTTAGACCTCGTCAAAATGTCCTTTGCCTTTTCAGGATGTGTCCTTCCTGACAATAGGCCTCGTCAAACCGTCAACACCGTCAAATTGGCAAAAATCTTAAATTGTCAAAACTGTCAAACCGACAAGAAATCAATCTTTGGCAAACAAACATTGGCAAACAAAATAAAATGGTTGTTAATCTTTCTGGTCTATCTTGTCTTATCTTTTGACTATCTTGGCTATTTTGTCTTATATTTTTACTGTTTTGTCTTTTTGGTCATGTTACTAGCTATATCGAGGATGTCTCATGAAGGATTTAGAGGTGCGATGATGTCTCCTAGCCTATTTTATTTTCTTTGACTGTTGTCTATGGATTTTCTTGACAAAAAGACTGGGGCAACTTCACTCTTAGTATGAGTTAGGACATTCCTTGTCTATGACTATCTGTTTTTCAAATGGATGACCTTGCACACCTTGGTCTACGTCATATCAAGGTGTTTGTTGTCCATTTGTGTCATTTTTACTACCCAATGATGATTAAGAGCAATAAATATTAAAGTCCTATGGCAATGTTTTGAAGGATTTGGTCTAGGAACTAACATGCATCTTCTTTAGTCTTGTCATCTTCTCTCACTCATCTCATATAGGCATTGCATCCATATCATCATCCATATCTTTTGCACTAACATTTCTTTGTCCCTCTATATTCTAGTCTTCTCATCAATTTCGAGAGCACACCCATGTTCTTAGAACCCTTTTCCTCTCGAGGGGGCATACCGTAACCCTCCTTGTCATTCTTCCTCATCTTATTTTGCACTGGGGCATATTTTTGACTTATTTTCTTTGTCATAATGTGACATGCTACATTATGAAAAGAGGGGCAAAATGTAGACACTTAAAAATGACCTAAAATGACCTAGGCCTACAAGCTCTATTTTTACCACTTTTCGTCCTAGCATAATTATGACATTTAATTATGTCCTTGGTCTACATTCGACTATTGATTAAATAATTCATAATTATTTAATTAATTCATGTCCTTTTATTCTTCATGATTATTAAATAAATAAATTCTATTTATTTATTAAATGCGTCATTAATTGTCTAAGTCTTCCTTAATTAAATAAATTGCTTAATTTATTTAATCACCCTTCTTCAGTCATTTCTTCCTAATTATTAAATAAATAAGTTTTATTTATTTATTTAATATGTCACTAACTATCATAATTAAATAAATAAATTTATTTAATTATTAGTCTTATCTGCTAAATTAAATAATTATCTTTAATTATTTAATTTCCTAAATTAATATTCTTCTCATTTTAAATAAATTAATTTATTTAAAATGTTATCTCATTCTTAACTGTCAGCTCATTTTGGTAAATAATCTAAAAATTGATTATTTATTATTTCACTGAATTCACATTTGGAATTAATTTAATTCCAAATTGGTAACTTTCCTCTGGAAATCAAATGATTGGGCAGGTTCTTGACCCTTCCAAAACTGATCTTCAGTCTGGACTTTATCTTCTTCATTTTTGAAAATCTTTATTTTCGAATTAATTTCCTTATTTATTCTCCACCACCGATTCGATCTTCTTAGATGACATCTCGACCACTCGATTAATGACTTTGCCCTAACCCTAATTAGGGATTTTCGGATTTAATCTGGGTCTCTGATTTTAGGTCTTTGTTAGAAGTCAATCTCGTTCGTCCATTCAAAATGACATTTTATATAAAATGCTATTTTGCTCTCATTTCTAGATGACGCACATATATTACAATATTCTGGCATATTAATACTTAGATTAATTTGGCATTTTGGAGTCATTTTTGTCATAGACATAGGCATAGGCACTAGATCTTTATGCAAATCCTTCAAAGCTTGTGTAGGTCTTCGTCAAGGATTACTCGCACGTCGAATCTGAGGGCAACACAAATCAACAAGTTAGAAGGTACTATCAAGGTGAATCATGGAAACTCCTACGAATGAAAGGTATATTTGTTGTTCTTTTTAGTTTTCATTGTACTTGATAGGTCTTTGGGTTTATTTTATATGTTTTATTGATTGATGAATCTAATCCAAAAATTTACCCTTAGTTACATTCTCTAGAATAACCCATTAAACATGGGTTGTGCTTGAATGCACTACATAATTGATATAACACAACCACTCTACATATCAACTAGAGTCATAGGCTCTTTACTGCAGCAAGAGGTAATCACTCTTGGATCATGCTATAATTACATCGTAACTTGTTAAACTTGAGACAACTTGAATGCACCCAATGATGATTGACACCTACATTATACAACCTGAATTAACTACATTATATGAGTGCCTCCATTTCTATCACAACATAGCCACATTAAACTTGGGTCACACATGAATGCATCTGTATTTGTTATAGCACAAGCTTGCCACATGACCAATAAAGTCATGGATCATATAATTATAGTCACAAGAATCTGTTCCTTGGTTTGTGATCTTATGGTGATTCCACACAACAAAATCTGGACATGAAATTCTCAAAACCCTAAACCTCTAAAAATGAAATCTGATGAGATTTTGCTTTAAAATATGATTTTAAAACCTGGAACTACAAATCTGACTTCACAACTGAATTCTGCATAAAGACAATGACTACCCTCAACCTGGCGATATCTTCTTGAATTTTTTTTTTTTCCCAAGAAAATCATCCTTAATTCTCCACAAACTGTCTCAAGTAGAGAAAAACACTATCACAATAAATTAGCGAACTCACTTTTCTTTATGTTGGCCACAATTTTATTTTTTTCTTATTTTTCATGTTTGTCAAAATTTTAACAAAACCTAGGTTCGTCAAAATTTCGACGAACGTCAGGGATAAACTTTTAAAAAATTGAAAATTACACATCAAATTTTACAAGCACCCGACGATACATCAAATTATACATATTTTGTTAGACATTTTCATCAAATTTTGCAGTCAAATGAGTTAGTGAATGGATGTCATTTTTGCAACAAGAGAGAATATCTCACCATAATCAACACCCTCAACTTGAGAGTAACCTTTTGAAACCAACCTTTCTTTTTACTTCTCAATACCTCCATCTCAACCAATCTTTTTCTTGAACACCCATTTGCAACCAACAGGTTTTCATCCTTCAGGAAATGGTACAAGATCCCATGTATCATTCTTTTTCAAAGATGTCATTTCTTCATCCATAGCAATATTCTAGGATTTTGCATCATTCATACCTAATGCCTCTTCTACATATTTGGGTTCATCCATGTTAGTATTCAAAGAAAAAATACATCTCCAATCATCAGGTGTATACCTTTTAGGTTGTTGTCTATTCCTTGTAGACCTACGAACAAGTTGAGTTGGAGGTTCTTCCTCCTCTTCTAAAAATCCAGAGCTAGATGAGCTCTCCTCTACTTCTTGTCTATCCTTGGGCCTCGATTCAATTTTCTCAAGTGTAGAAGGAAATTGAATCACATCTTCCTATTTACTTTGTTCTAGCTGCAATGTAACATAAGAAGGCGTAGTTTCTCTAAAAATAACACTTCTACTAAATATTACCTTTTGTGCAATAGGACCCCAAAGCTTGTATCCTTTCACACCATAACTATATCTAATGAAGATACATTTCAGAGCCTTGTTTTCCAACTTTGTTCAATTCTGGTTTGGAATATGTGCATATGCCTCACAACCAAAAAATCTAAGATGTCTTAATGAAGGCTTGTGACCTGGCCATGACTCTATAAGTGTCTTATCAACAAGAGTTGATGTAGGAGACCTGTTAATCAGGTAACAAGCAGTGGCAACAACTTCAACCCAAAACTTTGTTCTAGGCCAACACCACTCAACATACTCCTAGCCTTCTCCATTAGTGTCATGTTCATTCTTTTTGCAACTCCATTATGTTGTGGAGAATATAGAGTTGTATTCTATCTATGAGTACCAAAATATTTACAGAATCTATCAAAATCATTAGAGAAAAATTCACTGCCATTATCAGTCCTTAAACATTTTATTTTCTTTTCAGTATGCAACTCAACCATTGCTTTAAATTCTTTAAATCAACTGAAAACTTCAGATTTACTCTTTAAAAAATATAACCATGTCCTTCTACTATAATCATCAATAAATGAAACATAATATGTGGATTTACCAATTGAAGGAACACATTGTTGGTTATTTTTCTAGAACCAAACTTGATCTTACAACTTACCTATGAATCTGCCAGAATTCAATAATTAGCAAGGATAAGGATTAGCCAACACACAAGTAAGGATTTTGAGGCCCTTACTTCTTCACTTCAAGATTTGTGAAACCTAGGAGGGTAGTCTTAGCAATGTTCTCATAATAATACTATTGTGCCATTTGTATCAATAACACTACAATATACATAGATGATTCTCATAGAGATGCTCAAGTCGTAAAACATATCAAAGAAGTTAGCTGCTTTTCAATCATAATTAACTTTTAGAGCATGAGAATGGTAAAACCTCATAGCTTTATAACTTGTTTTATATAATTTTATTTAATGAATGGGTAATGACTGAGCTAATCAACACAATGCAACATAACTACCTAACTTAGTCCAGTGCCTCATCCTTGGAATTGAGTCAATACCAACACCCACATAATTTGACAATAATTTTCACACATGACATTATATGAAGCTTTGAAATGTTGCATTACAATATTTCAACATTGTATCTTAACCTTTACTTCTTACTAGCATCCTAGCACTTAGTTTAATATAAATTCATAGCCATATTCAAGCATTTACATTAATTATTTAAATTAATAAACAAGAGTAGAGCCACACATCCATCTGAAATTAATAGAGAGAAATAAGATAGCCTTGATTATATTATTCATAATCTAGAAAACTAGTACATAGGAGAGTAAAACGGTGTCGAACTTGCACTATTACTATTCTATATCACCTTAATTTCAGAGATTCCCCAGACGGTTACATTTAATCATTGCAGAATAGGAGAAGACAAAACTCTACAAAATTCATTCAAGAAGACGAGGAAACCTTCCAAAAGGCATAATTTTTTATTGCAACAACTCCAAAACTCCTCATCCACATCGGTCAAAGAAGATTCTCCATCAACACACGAGGAAAAAGCTTATATACTAACCAAAAAAGGCATATTTTCCTTCAACGACATAGAGTCCAACACCTCTCCTTCACACCAACCAAAAAGAATTTCATGTCAGCATCAAAGAAAAAAAATGATTCCCATGCTGAGAAGGACGATCCTGCTGCAGTGGCAATGGTGTCATAAAAAAAAAAAACAGAGTCAAAGCGCTACTCTGATTTGTTAACATAAGAGTATGCTTGTTTGCTCTGCATCCATGCTGAAACTGGAGAAGCTACTGCTCCTCCTTCATAACAATCCTTGCATGGCACCAGAGTGAGTAGGTAATGACCATACTCTAGATCAGTATCACCTTCACCATTTTAAGGGTTGTTAGAAACCTCTATGGGAGAGTTATGCCTCCCCAAATAAGCCTTGTGATACTTGTTCCTTTTCTTTGCTTCTCTCACAGGCTTAATAGATTTTTTCTTTCTAAACTTGACCAATTCTTCTGAAACAACCTAGCTTCTCAAGTTATAGGTGCTCTTGACACCACCCTTCACACCCTTTCCATGGGTTTTCTTCTTCCCCTTTGGTGTTTTAGGAGCTCCTGGTACCTCAATTTCAGTCTCCGGAGCATCATCTAAGGATTCAAGAAGACTAAGTCTCCTAGGCCTTCTAACTAGGTTGGCAAACATACTGGGTTTACTCATCTTCAATCGAGAACCAAGAAGGGAACACAAAGACACTTAATTGCAGATAGACCCCTCACTAGTTTCTCCCTAAAAAGACTTTGTAGAATAAAACACTCAAATCCTCACAATTCTTATCATTATATGAAAATATTATAGAATATAAAACCCTCACCACCTTGAGATTTTAGAACTCACAAACTAATCTAGATACAGTTTGCAATAAAACAAATATGAATCGCTACTTACCCAAGAAAATTTTGTCACAATACTCTATAGAAACTTCACACCATCCTTTTCACGAACTTATATTTTCTTAGCTTTTGATTGCAATTGTGAAGAAACAAAGGCTATCAACTCCCATTATATCGAGAAATTTGAGTGTGTCAAGCATTAATGCTAGAAGAAGGCTTGTGCAAGCAAGCTGACAATCAACTGCTTGATTTTTGAATCTCCACCATTGATCATCCGTCGAGATAAGTTGAAAAATAATTAAAATCAAGGTAATTTATTGTGAAGAAATCAACTACATGTTTCTGTTTCCTTTTTATAATCATAAAAACCCATGTGGATTTACATCCACCCTGTCTACATGGTGCAGGAGCACCTTGTACATTTTATGTCTCAATCAAGAAATCTTGTAAAATTTGAATCTCCACTAATGTAAAGTTTTATTTTAATCATGTAAAGCATGTAAAGAGGTCATTACTAATGTATTTTAGTCATTTGATTAGGTTTGTAGGTGATTGTGAGGTCAAGTTTTCAAAATTTGCAAATATTGCAATTATTGTCAAAAATGTAAAAATGCAAACAATGAAGGAAGATGAAGAGTCATTTATGAAAAGGAAAGGTTTGGTTGTTAGAAGTTGAAGGGGAATTTATATTAAATGATGTAAACATCTATTTAAGGCCCTGTGAAGCTAGCAAACCATTGTAGATTGTAACTTGAAATAATTTTGTCAATAAAAGTACCTTGTTCTGCTAGACAACATTTTCTTCTTGATATTCAGTATTCTTAGGCTCTAAAACATGATTTTTGTTCATAGTGTGTTGTGTTAGCTTCAATTTGTAAGAGTTTTGAAGAACTTTTATTAAGTTTAGAGGCTTTTAAGAGTAAATTTATAGAAAATAGGTTTGAAACCATCAAACAAGGGTTTTGAGAGTCTAATTTGAATTTAACAACTATTCCACCTATTTAGGCTTTGTAGATAAGTGGAATAGGTTAATGTAAGGTTTTATAGTTTTTTGTATGTTGGTAGATGCAGGGGAAGGAAGGATACAAAGTTCTTGTTGCTTCCCTCACAAAAAATTCTGAGTATTGTCATAACAGTGGTGGCTCCATGTTGAAGATTGTTGTAAAATCATTTAAGAAGGTTAGAAGATGGTTTCTTTAGCTTGGGAAGACATATCCTAAGTTATTTCAAGCTATGGAAAGGAATTTTGAGGTTTGGAAAGCATTGAACCATTAAACCCCTTTTATACTTAGACAAAGATGGCCTAGAATGAGGGTTTTACAATTTTGTGCATTATTGAGTCTTTCAATCTCTCAAAGTTGTTGAAATTGAAGTTTTATAACTTGTTGAAATTATTCCCAAGGTTATTTGTGGTTTTTGGAGTGAAATAGAGGGTACTTGCTTTGTTAAATAGGCCTATTTGAAGCCTAAATGCTACGGAATAGTCATTGTTTCTAATATTCTTTTCAAAACAACATACTCTAAGTTTGAAGTATGTTATAGTAGGCCAAAATGGGTTCTTGGAAATGTAATTGGTTTGTGGAGACTCAATCTGTTCTAGGAGATATACCCAATTTTATCAATATGGACTACTACTAGTAATTTTGGTTTTTGAGTACAAGCAATTGTGGATCTGATAAAACAATGTTGTAAAAGTGAGTTTTTGTTTTGTTTCTTCCTAAATCAAGATGGTGGTGGTGTATAAGGGTCTAGTAAGAGTTTTGAAGCATGATTTGACGATTTGGTGTCTTTTAGCCATGAGGAATCAAGTGTAAAAGAAGGGAATTTTGTAGAAATTTTAGTTGATATTCTCAAGTTAGTGTTTTGGGTCATTAGTACCCTTGAAGTTTGTAGATGCTCTACATCACTACACACTTAATCACCTACTTAACATTAAAGAAATCCTGTCATGTAATGTTTACCCACTTGCCCGTGGGAATCAATCCACTTGTAGCTTATAACAATAGCACAACGAGGAGTGATCATGATTCAATTTCAAACCATCGGCTCGTACCCTGCCTTATTTTAATGTCACCTTCCTGCAAGTACCATTTCCTGACAGAATTGATGGCCTTAATCAAAAGAAATCCTCAAATCCTGAACACGTGCTAGAATAAAATATTTAAGAATGGCACTCATTTAGCCCATATGTTCTCTCGGCCAAATTTATTAATATTCAGCCCATACTAATGTCTCGCCAGCCTTTTGGATCATTCCACATGGTAGTCGCTTGCTCCCCCACTAAGAAAAAAGAAAGGTGAGTAGGCCCCTCACGAGATAGCGGGGAGTGGTTAGGATTAACCCACGTCACCTGCCATCAACCATCAATTCTCATTTGACAAAGCACTTGTAGTGTCCAAAGCTAGGTGGGTCCCTCCAAAAAGAAACAGGTGTCAATATGCTTGCTAGCCCATGTCATTTCTTTAATGTAAAATAAAATCAGAGGAGGTGGCGGGGAGTGGCCAAGATGAAGTCACCTCATCCAACGACCACTATTGATTTTACTATAATACCACTCAAAATTCTTATCAAAGGGGCCAAGCCCACCAATGTACAAGACACATGGCTTACACCACTAGCCCACGAGAATAAAATAATGGAAAATGAGACTGAGCAGGTGCTGGGGGAATGATGGTGATTTTCTCATGATGATCAAATGGTCAACATAGAACTTAATATCTGCACATGCAACAAATATTAATCTTTAAAAGGGAGCCACTACTAGGCAGACGATGGTCAAGGACATAACAATTAAGGTTAAAACCTTAAGTGAATATTTTTAAAATCTGAGCTTAGAATTAGACAAAGTATTTTTGAAAGATATTGATCCTAGTTTAAAATAAAGCAATACATTTAATACGACCATAGGTGTCGACCGAAACCACTAGGATCAAGGGGCTGGTAAAGGAATGAATTTGATAACATAAGTCACAACTTAAACCACCAGGAACCTACTTCAGAAGGTCAACAATGAAATACATCGGTTGCCAAAAGGCCTCAGACTCAAGGTCAATTTGGAAGGGTTTTATCAACACAAACCCTAAACATCAATGAGAAACATAACCCTAAGCCCCAAGTTAAGGGATTAATTCAAATTTTGCAAGATTTGAAATGGAACCAACACAATTTTTAAAAGGTTCCACCAGATCTACATGACCGAACACATCAAAATGAATAAGATCCAATACACCACAAGATTTATGAGAACTTGAGTAAAACTGAACACAATTTTTTTTTCTATAAATGTAATGCTCATAGAAATTGAATTCAAGATTACAATAAAAAAAAACTTCAACAAGGCTTTTATTTTACAAGGTCCTTAAACCCTTTTCTCCAATGTGGCCAAGTCTCTAGTGGCATAACATAGTTTTCTATGTAGGTAACTTTGTTTTAGAAGAAAGAGCACCCTTGGGTACCCAAAAGCCATGACCATCTGCTGAAGGTGAAACCTTCACTTCTTCCACAGACTTGATTTTCACATAAGTACTATTGCACTCAATAGTGCATGCATCCAACTTATACAATGTTCCATATCTGACACCTATAGCAATCACCATAGCACCTCTAACCATCTTGCATCCTATATCAGAAAATACTACCTGCACACCCACATCTATCAGTTTTCTTATAGATAACAAATTTCGTGCTAATCCAAGGATATGCAACACACCATTAATCCTTTTTATTCTACCATCAGGAAATCTGATTTCAACTTTACCATGACCAAAAAATTTTAAATGAGAATCATCACCTAATACACCTTACCTCCATCAAATTTTTCATATTCAGAAAACCAATCTCTATTAAAGGTCATATGGAAAGATGTACCTGAGTCAATTAACCATGCATCATTACCTGCACGAGTTGCCAAAGCTCTAATCAATGCATCACCATCTTCCTTCTTGGACTTAGAATCAGAATCAAATTTCTTATTTTTCTTCTTCTTTTCTTCTTTGCATTCCTTACGAACATGTCTAGGATTACCGCAATTTCAACAAATAACTTTGGACTTTCCAGGAGATTTAGATCTCCCCCTGGACTTGGATTTTTCATGCTTCTTATTCTTCTTTCCTTTTTCCTTAGGTCTTCCATGAATGTTTAGGGCCTCCTTGGTAGTGACAGATACCTTCCTCCTCATCTCTTTAGAAAGAAAAGAACCCACCACATCTTCAGTATTCAAAATTATAGAAGTACTCCCAATAGCCATAACACTTGAGAATCCCACAAATCAGACAAAGAACAAAGCAATATTTGACCATTTTCCTCCTCATCCATTTTGACACCAATTGATGCCAACTAAACGAGCATATTGAATGCTTCCTGTGGTCGTGATTGCCACCCTCTTCCATTCTCAAGGAATACAACTTCTTCCTCCTAAGAAAATCTTGTTCACTAAAGATTTGACTGATACCAAGCTTCTTCCATAATTTTTGTGCAGAGGTCTCTCATAGACATTAATTAAAAAAAGTCTTCAAGCACAATTTGATTATACCCTTGGCTTTATGGTCCATAACATCATATTGAGTAGCCTGAGTAGGATCTACAGGCCTTGAAACATTCTCCATCAACTACATCCCATAGATCTCTATCTATCAACAAATCCTCCATCTTTAGCTTCCACATCCTCAAAATTATTTCCAAAAAATTCTCCACCTCTATTCTCCCGATGAACTCACCATCTAAAAATTCCTGTAACAAGATCACAAAGTATCTTCTGCACAAGCTCCCACTCAAACCTAGATTAGTCCAAAAATCCCAACAACCCACAACTGAAACCAAAGGTGATCAGGCTCTCATACCACTTGTAAGGAATCTAAGGTAGCAGAACAACTTCCTACACTAATCTTGAGAGTAGAATAATAATTTTTACATATCTTTAACATTTACAAAAAATTAAACAAAAAAAAACATAAATATCATGCATACCTGACATAGTGATTTACATGGGGAAAACCCTTTCGAGAGAAAAACCCCACACTCCAAAAGCCGCCCAATATATTATTCAATAAAACAAAAAGATTAAAATATACTTGCAGAGCAAGCTTCTCATAGGAGTATCACCACTCAGAGATCAAGAGACAACATGAATACTATCAGACTCTCAGAATACATCACCATCTCTCTTTATTGCAGTACAACACCCCAAAATAGGCCAACAAAATATCCACCATTAGATCTAAAACCTAATAACTAACGGTCTTGATTTACAATGTATCATTTATCTAATGTATGTCGGCCATTCTATAAGTTTCCTGAAAAAAGTTAACAAAAAACTGTTTACACACATCCCACTCCCCCCCTTATGCCATTGTATACACCTATCAGTGTAACTAGGAAATATATATAAATATATATACATCTTATCAACAGTAAATCGTTATATAATTTCAAGCTTGAGACAAATTTTCCCAATAGGAATAGCGAGCTTGATTCCCTGAAACCCCCACTACCAGAGTGACCCCAAAATTGAACGACGTCTTTGAAGTTTCCTATCGAAGGGAGGTCATGGTTGTAATCTTCCATAGAATGCCTAAAGGGTAGAAAACCTATCCCCCGAGTATCCATGATCCTAGCACCAAGCCCATCCTCGACGAACTCCTTGTGACCACAAACCTGCAACCCCTAATCTATGGACAGTGGATTCCATGTGAAGTGGTGAGGTTTCCTAGTAGGTGAGTGAGCGGAAGGAGCAGATGTGTAGCACCATTGATGATTTTTATTTATAATATATAATATAATATATTTAATTTATAATATAATGTTATATAATATATATATATTGATCTGTAAAAGGTTTGATTTTATTGAAAATTATAAAAGATTACAATTCTGATTCCAAAGAAAATCTAAAGATAAACACTACTAAACCCCAACAAGTCCTATAGAATTAACCACAAAGCTACCCCCAAACCCAATTTCAACCATCTGAAACAATGTTGTAGATTTGAAACAACAAACTACAAAGTTTAAAATCCAAAGCCCTAAGACCTTTTAATAGGTCAAAGGTTTGAAGCTTGCTTTTTTCCTCCTTTCGTCTGGGATCGCAGGACGATAGCAAAGGATTTCTTCTTCTCCTTCTTTTCTTTCTTTCCCAAGATCGTTTGCCACCCGTCCTCAACCCTTGTAGCCTCCTTCTGCCACTCTAGAGATGAAGCCTAAGGACTCTTCCAAGCTCCATTTCCATGACTTTCTTGCTGATGTTGATCCTCATCCTTCCATTTACTAGCATCCTTTGACTAAGATCTCACACCACTCTTATTTTCCATCACTTCTGGTGTTGTTGCCCCAGTTTTAAAGGTTACTTCCTTAACTACAGCCAAATTCCTTTCTTGAGCTAGAGCCGTCTAAACCTGTTGCTTTGCCTTACTTCGAGCCTCCTATAATAGCAACTTCTCTACCTGATGTGGCTCCTCTAAGGCCTGACTCTCCTCCTGCTTCTGCACGGTGTAGTGTTGGGTGGATGCATCTTTCCACCAAGAGACAACTTTGCTAGATCTGTTTTTTGGCACATTCAACTGCCAAATGCCCCATTTGGTGGCAAATTTTACACCTAAAGGGCACCCCTTCATAGTCCAGGGGCTATATCCAACAACCCTTTAAATATTTTAACCGAATCTCCTTCGGGGGTACCTTGGACACCTTCATTTCTACCAAAATCTAGGCGTATGTCGAGTGCAGCAGATTTGAGGACTTTTCGTCCACCATTACAAAGTTTCCCAATGAGTTCCCAATAGCCTCTAGGCAAGCATCAAACCAAAACTGTAGGGGGAGGCCAGGAAGTCTTACCCAAAGGGGTACACTCTCAAAAACTTCTATAGCTAGGTTGAAAGTCGGATGCCATTACTTTAACATCAACACATGTTTCTCTTCCCAATCCCAATGATAATCACAGAGGATCTTATTTCTAGCCTATTTTTTTTTAAAACAACAAAAAAACCTCTGCCATTGGATAGATTTGCACATACCCTTCCAGTAGAGGCTTCCAGAAATTGGATACTGACTTGTGCAGTTCAGACAGGCTTGGCCAGAAACCCCTGAACCTCCCAATCAACCCCAGCCCAACAAAAACTTCTTCATTGAAAATTAATTCTTTCTCCAGCTTTCCATTAATTTCTAGAGTGATTGACTTAGAGGAAACAAAGGAGTTAGGAGCTCCTCCTTTCCCCCCAATAGATCTTCTACTTGAGTTTTTGGTTGCCCTACATAACCCTGACTTGTTTTCCTCAAGCCTCAACTTTTTGCAGTCCTTAGCGACTCTGACTTCACCAAGCTTGGAGACTCCATGCTGCCTTTGAAACTGGCCTCCAACATCGATGACAGACTCTCCACCATGGTGCTCTAGAATATGCTTTGCAGCCTCCCGTCCCTTCTTGGCATCACTTCTGATTGGAGTGAAGGCCCCTGCCACACCCTGCGTCGCTATGCTCTGAAGACACAACTCAGGAAAAACCCTATTTTCCTCTATAGAAATAGGACCGTTGGTGGCCATTCCAAAAAGAAGAAGATTAAAACTTTATAATGTTATATAATATTTAATACTATATAAGTATTATAATATAATATAATATTATAATATATTAAATATATTATTATATAATAATAAATTAAAAAACATTATAATAATATATTAAATATATTATTATATAATATTAAATTAAAAAACATTTTAATAATATATTAAATTAAATATCTGCATGGTATACTAAAACATTATTATAATATATTAAATTAAATATGTGGTCGGTCTTAGACCTGACCGAATTGAAAAAACCAACCTAAACATAATGAATATCCATTTCAATTTTTTGTTTGCTATGGCACCATGTACTTTCTACCCGAGCCTAAAATAATTCAAAGCGGATTTTCATGTTTTTGAGCAAGTTAAAAATGCCTTTTTTTCACATTGCCACTTTTTGGACCCCCATGATCTTACATAGACCCATATATGTATATATATATATTAGTTTCCTTTCCTTGACTAACACATTTGGTCTCATCACCTCATTGTTTCTTGTTGATTCCTCTATCAATATTAATTGAATGTTTTTTATTATTTAATTAAGCTAACACACCATTCATCATTTTCTCTCATTTCACATTAATTAAATAATTTTTTTTTGGGTACATAAATATAATTTTATTAATATAAAAAATACATTACATTATGTCATCTTAGTGGCCATAACTAAGCTAAGAAACCCATACATTTAGTTTTCATAGAAATCCACCCCCAAACCCCAACCTCGAGAAACATCCAAAAATGACCAAACACAAACCATGCGAAGATACAGATAACACAATGCCTAGCCAAGACTACACCAAAGACAAAATTTGTATCCTCTCATGTCATCACCCACACCACCTTCCTTCTTTGACACCTAAGGCATATACAGGAAAGCTCATTGAAGCCCAACCAAAACAACCGTGAGCATTGTCGAGCCAAAATGCTTCAACCCGCTTGCCAAAAGAGAGCCATACTTCATTCTCGAAACATTTTCAAAAGAAAAAAACTAGCCAACATCCAAAAAATAATAGCACCGAACCATCATTCCTTTAGCTCCATGCCTTTCACCAGCATACACTCCTTGAAATGCCAGCACCAGTTGACCCTGTTCGATGGCTCAAGGTATAAATGGTGCTTCAAGAAAATAACCCCACATAGGGCACAATTTTTGTGCACCCACAATGCCTCTTCTTTATTATCCAATAGGAATAGATACCATTTCACTTGGCCACTAGGGACAAAGACCCTATTCATATCACATGGTTGTGGGAGCCCCATGCCTAGCTCCATAATTATCAACGCGTCTTCCACCTCGCTTAACAGATCATCCATTACCAATTTGTGCACCATCAAGATAATCATTTCCTTGGGAACCTCCAAGTCCAAAAGAGAGGCAATGAAAGGAGATGCAATATCTGAATTCATTCAGTACCTCTTAGAAGAGACCATAAATTCACTCCCCAAAATTAATTGTGTAGCCTCCAACACCAAGGGATCCCAATATTTGAAGAAAAACTTCAATATTTTGTGAGAGATGTTGCCAAGGAAGGACATAACTTGTGAAAATCTGTGAGTCTCACTAGCATCTCTATCCTTGCATGCAACAGAATGCAAACCACACCATCGAATGGGAATAAAACAACGAACATCACCCATAAAACATGTGATCTTGAGATCTGTAGCCCACCCAACATTAATTGCACGTCAGGATGTTGTCATCTCACCCTATGTGAGCACACATGAGCATTAAATGTTGTCTTGCTTACAATCATTAATCGTGCCAACCTGAGAGAGAATTTCTTGAGCATTCCTCTCAGTGACACATAGTAATCTTTCCACCCTAGCCAAATCCACTGTTATTTTAATATATTTCAATCGTAAAATAAATTTTATACCAATTGTCTCCATTTCCAATCTCACGGAATTTTAAAACTGGAATTTAATCTTCCTTTTCAACTCCAATTTACAGCCAATATCTCCCAAAACAAATAAATCAACAAAATTGGTCTAGTTCTGCTCTTCTGCCTTTGATTCCAGCCTCAATATTCTTTGGCTTCATTCTCTTCCATCCAAAAATGGAATTTAAATGGAATTCCCTTCCACCCACCTGCTCAGCCCCATCGGGCCTCACTCCAAACCCTCAGACTCTCACTCTTACTCATCCATGTAGTTAGTTAATTCACCAATCAAGCCCATTAGAAGGACATGTGTAATTTGCACATTCCTCGTGTCCTCTCAATCAATTTCATCCATTGATTCTTTTGATTGTTCTCTATTGTTGATGAATTTCAAGTGAAAGCTATAAATTAACCATCTTCCAAATTATCAAGGATCTATAAATTTTGAGAAAATTCGTGCTATCATCCAATCCATTTGCTATCACAAGGTTATGATAATTAGAAGAGAAATCCACATACTATTGAAGCATATCTAAAATCAATGGAGTAAGATGAGGCTTTGTGGAGGTAATTGTGTTTGTTATCTTATTGGATTTATTGTTCTCATGCTCTATTAAAAGTGATTGTTGAATGTTGAAATCAATAATTTTTTATGATATTATCATTGCTTTGCAATTTCAATATTTTATCATTGTAGCATCGTAAATTGTCACCCTTGACAATTTCAAATTGGGTTTATCTCCCTCCTATGTGCATGGACCTAATTATGTATTAAAATTTTTCTTGTTTCATAATAATATTCAAAACATTAGAAGTGGAATAAAAAAGACTTAATATTTAATATCAATATTTAAGGCCCCAAAAGGATAGGTTTAGATTGGGACATCCAACACCCATTTCCAACCTATTTTGGCTAAAGTTAAAATATTTCAGTGTTGACATTTTAATATTTAAAAATCCAAAATCATTTGTCGACTATCGATATTTGATTATTGGGAAATTAAAGAATTGCATATAAATACAAGTCATTTTTATCATTTTAATCCTAACAACTTTAAGAAGCAATTTTGGCATTTTGAATTGAGAAATTTAGCAATCGAGAGTAGAATTAGTAGAATTATAGTAGTATTATTTCATTCAATCATCTTGTTAACAATGCATCATACTTTCATGTGATTTTGTTCATGTTTCATGTCTATTTATTTTGTGAGTACTAAAACTTGTAGGAATTCAAATCAAGTATCAATTTATCCTTGAAGGTGATGAGTACAATGACTTCAATCCATCAAGGAATGAATATCTGAGTGGTGAGTTGCAACAATTGTCAATTTATGACTTGTTTATCATTTAGTCTATGCATGACCAAGGGTAAGCTCTCTTTTTATATCATCATAGCCATTATGGAGGTAGAAATACCAAAATGGGGTTTGACTTAGGAAAGCCTCTATATGGCACAACCCTTCCCTCTATTTCATGTGTGCAGGTTACATATCTAAAATAAATTGAAGGAGGATTGAAGATCTAATTTATCACTCAAGCATTCAAGCCCTACAAGTTAAGAATTCAAGGAAAGTGGATTTTATCAACGAAAGATAAAGTTCCAACACTAGGTCTAGAAGAGAAGATCGCACTAACCAAGAGAAATAAGAAATTGAAGTCTAATTTTGGGTACCTGCTTCTCAATCTAGGGAACCTAGCACCCTTATCCATCTATCTCAAGCCCAAATTTATATGTCAAGTTCTTCTATGTCTACCCTCTACTGTCCTAATTTTTGTTTCTATTTATTAGTTTTGTGTTTTTCAAAAATTATCTCAATTTATTGCATTTTCATAGTTAACCTAGGAAAATTCTTGCATCATCAAATTAATCAATTAATCAACATCAAATCACACACAACTACCCCCTAAGGAAAGGATTAAAACCTTGATCCACCATTTTGGATCTTCCATTGAGGTTGGTGTATGACCCAACTAATGCTTAGTAAACTTGGTGATGGACACAAAATTCAGAGGTGGTTCCTAACTAAACAATCTATTAAACCCTTGTAGTGTAGTCATGATAGAGGGTTCAAAAAGAACAATCCAAACCATCCATCTTAGAGTCAACATAGCAGAAATAACACAAGAAAATGATCTATAAATATGAATCTTTATTGAATTGGCACTCTTACATGCAACATATGCCTCATGGGCGAATATCCAAGGATCATAAGCCTAACACAAGGGAATTCAACATTACAATTAGCCAAAGGCCTTATTACAGTCCCCTGAAGGGTTGATGCAAAAATCTAACTACCAACCTATCTCAAACTTGATAACTAAACTCCTATGAATTACAAATGATTATAAATATGTTTCTCAAGATCCAAAAAAGCTCCACATCAGCCATAAGGGTTCATGACATGATGAATTATCAAGTGTGAAGGTTGATCTAAATTTATATGAAAAGATAATCCTTAGCAAAAAAAATGACTTGCGAATCTCCAAGATAGATGGGGCCATTAAACACAAAATTCTTGTATGATTTCCCATTAGGCCCCACATGATTTGGAATAGGTCCGCACAAAGAAATTTGGACTAGGTCGGCACCAAATGCTTTGACTAGTAATTACAATGAAATTCTGAGAGCGATAACTTTCGATAAACAAATGAAAATGATCTAAAATCTTGATATGTGATAGATTTACATGTGTAGATGGTATATCCTACTTCACAAGTTGAGAAATGAAAATGTGGTGAAATGTAGAATGAAATATTGAAACTGCTACATAATGCAATTCAAGAAAACAAATGTTTTTGGTTGATATAGGATTTCTTTACAACCAGGGATGTTCCTACATCAGACACTTGAGGTTGGAAGAAAAGTGAGCCCCTCACTTTCTAAGGCTAAGAGGAAAACCAAAACGGTCCACCTCAGCCTAAGTTATCCATGACAAATATTCCACTGGTTTACTTTTCCACTTCACCAGATATTCTTTGTACTGCTTGTTTCTAGTGCTCCTTCTGGCTCTAGTATCCAAAATTTTCTCAATCTCCTCTAGTTCTTGATGTGTTAATTGATACTTCAAATCCACTTCACTACTACTATCACTTGACTTTCCTTCATGGTACTCATAAATGTTTGCAACATTGAAAATATGTGATATACCCAATGTCTGCGATAACTTTACTTCACATGCATTTCATGAATCAAACTTCCTTATAATCTTACATGGTCCAAATTTCCTCATCTTCAACTTGTTGTATGTTCCCACTAGAAATATCTCCTTCTTCAGATATACCATCACTTCATCTCCAACAAAAAATTATTTATGTCTCTAGTGCTCATCTTCCTTATCCTTATACTTATTGTTCATGTCTTCCAAATACCTTTGGACTTGATTATGCAATGTTTATCTATTATGAAGGATTGTATAAGTGGTCAAAAATGCTTTTTGGATTATATAATGCATTGAGCACTTTCATGAGATTGATGATTGAGGTACTAAAGAAATTATTGGGAAATTTTGTCATTGTTTACCTAGATGATATTCTAATTTTCAGTAAGAAAAGAGAAGAACATTTGTGGCACATTAGACAAGTATTATAGAGGTTGAGAGAAGAGAAGATTTTGATTAATATCAAGAAGTGTAGTTTCATGAAGACAGAGTTGGTATATTTGGGTTTGTTATTTTTGCTGAAGAACTGAAGATAGACCCTAAAAAGGTTAGAGAAATTGTTGATTGTCCTACACTAGCAAACATTAGAGAAGCAAGATCATTCCATGGATTAGCTAGTTTCTACCAGAATTTTATCAAAAGTTTTAGTAGCATTTGTACACCCATGACAAAGACAATGAGAGGGGTTAGGAAAGAATTTAAGTGGACATTTGGAGCACAAAGAAGTTTTGAATTATTGAAACAAAAGGTGATAGAACAACCAGTGTTATCATTACTAGATTTTGAAAAAGTATTTCAAGTTGATTGTGATGCAAATGGAAATTCAATAGGAGCAATGTTGAGTCAAGAAGGAAAACGTATAGCTTATTTTAGTGAGAAGTTGAATGATGCCAAAAGAAGATATCTAGTTTATGATAAAGAATTTTATGCCATAATTCAAGCCTTGAAGAAGTGGAGAAATTAATTGTTTGCTAAGGAATTTGTGTTGTATACAAATCATCAAGATTTGTAGTACTTGAACAACCAAGGAAAGTTGAATCAAAGACATATGATATGGGTTGAGTTCTTGCAGAGTTATACATTTACCCTGAAGCATAGGAGGGGAAAGTCAAACAAGGTTGTAGATGCATTAAGTAGGAGTAGAAATATGCTGACATATATAAGAATGGAAGTATTGGGATTTGAAGAACTAAAACATATGTATGAGGATGATGTGGATTTTGTTGAAGCTTGGAGAGCATGTAAGGAACTAGTAGTTACAAACTAGATCCAATGGTTGGATTATTTCATTCAAGAAGATATGTTGTTCAAAGGAAATCAATTGTGTATTCGAAGGAGTTCAATGAGGGATAATTTGATCAAGGAAAAACATAATGGAGGACTAGTAGGACATTTTTGAGTGCACAAGATAGTAGCTTTGGTGAGTGAACATTATTTTTGGCTGCAAATATATAAGGATGTCAAGAAGTATGTTCAAAGTTGTAGAATTTGTCAAGTTGTAAAAGAGAGTAGTCAGAATACTTGATTGTACAAAAAATTGACAGTACCAGAGAGACCTTGGGAAGATATAAGAATGGATTTCATATTGGGATTGCCAAGAACACAAAGAAGATATGATTCAATTATGGTCATAGTTGATTTTTTTTTCTAAAATGGCACATTTCATTCATTATAAGAATACTAATGATGTTGTGCATGTTGTTGACCTATTTTTCAAGGAGATTGTGATATTACTGTTGTCAATAGATTCAAGACCCCGTTGAAATTTTAACATCACCACCCTTATCGGTATTACGAGGGAAACCTCTTCTCGACAAGTGATCTGGAACGAAGTAGCGAATCTCCAGAGTGAGTCGTTCTCCTGAATGATAAGTCCCAGACTAAAATTACTTCATTATGAAAGGGATAAGTACATGAATCAAAAATAAATTTATCTAAATGATGCAACTTCTAAACCTCGAGCACGGATTTAATCGATGACTGGGCGACTCTCTCACAAACAACTTTGTGAAAGATGCAAGGATTTCACAACTTCCTTCATGAACAATGGATACATATTAAATAATTTGCATGAAGACTCCCCACTTGAGCTAATAACATAACCAGACTTCTGCAAATCCTTCTGATTAAGAATTCATGCTTAAGGACAAAACATGCATCAGAAAACAAAAAATCATAAGATAAAAATCAAACTGGAACCGCAAAAGCGATACATAAATGGGAAGTAGAATGTTGTCTTTACCAACCGGGTTGAGAATGCTATAATCAAAACGCAGTACAAAAATGGGTTCTACAAGCTCAAAAGGAGCAGGAACTCCTATCCTGTAACCGTAGAGAGAGGAGAGGATAAAAGACTAAGTCTTCAAAACATAACTCTTGGCGAAACCCTAATTTGAGGATCGTAAAAAAGCTCAAGGAAAAGGCCTTCAAACTATCCCCAAAATTAGTTTGTGCGTGAAAGTTAGCTATTTGCTTCTTTATGATCGCTAATCGGGTTGCTTTCCCTCGCAAAAAAATAGGCTGTAAAATGGATGGCTTTTAAAAGCTCAAAACACCTTATCTCCAAGATAGACCAAACTTCACCTCAAGAAGAAAGTCACTAAAACCTCGCTGCAAAAATAGTGCAAGTAAAATCATAGCAATTTATAGGATATCGCTTTATGATTCTGCTTTGCAAGATGCAAATTGCACAATTAAACTTATTTTTGCAATTAAAGATTGAAAATCTTTTGCAGAAAAAAAGAAAATCTCCTTATTTCTCCATTACAATATCTCGATTTTCTCACAAAATCATAAAAATAAAATACATCATCATCTTCCTCTATCTTCAACTCTCATTGATTTCTCTAAAATCAAAAAATAAAAACCCTAAAAGGTAATTGAACCTGAACAAAAAGATCCTAGGTCAAATAGTATTCACCATTCACCCTTAATTGATAATCTATATTCAAGCCCTTCAAATTAACTAAGGCAAAAGGAAAAGTATTAAGACCTAACCTAACCTAAGCACATGAAATAAGTCTTAAAAGACTTAACATATCGACCAACTTAAGAACTTCGACCCCCCTTCAAATATCAACATTCAGAATTTGATAAATTATAATGCAAGGACTATACATTTTGACCTCCATTCGAAATTCAACATGTGCTTTGACCAAAGACTCTAGATGATGATGACGTCCCTCGAATTAGGGCATGAGAAAAGAATGCAAAACCCTAAAAATCATTTCATTTTGCACCCATGAGTTTGAAGGAAAGAAGCTCTGTTTGGAAGAATAGCACCATGATTGTGTCGAACTCGAGCTCGTGTGCCTTTGGGAAACTCATCATGCTTCTTCAGATAGTTGAATTTTCAGTAAGTAAGCTTTGCTTCAGAGTATCAAAATTCTTTCACTTTGTATTGAAGCTTCCTTTTCTTCATTCTAGAAAAGCAAAAGAGTTTAAGGCAGCGGCCTTGCCATACTTATTTTTGACCTTTCTTTGCACTTTCTATGACTTCTGTCTGCTGGGTCATTCTTCCATGAGTTCGAGGTCCATTGAAGGCTCTATGAGAGAGCTCACCCTGTGTTTTTTGCTTCTTCTACTATGCAGGGGTAAGCCTTTTACTCATAGCTCCACGGCTTCTTACTTTTGTTCATTATGGCCTTAAGGCCGTGGCTTTACACACTCTAATATCCCCTTGTCTTTCTTTTTCTGTTCTTACACTTATGTCTCTGTGAACTCAACCCACATTGAGAGTTGGGCTATCCTCTAAAAGCTCAAAAACTTGTCTTCTAGACTCCATCTGGAACTCCTGACCGCAGCTAGAGTTTCTCTTTCAGGGACAAGGACTGGTAATTTCCTTTGCTAAACATTTTTTCATTTTGAGGCTTAAAGAATTTCTTCTTTACTCATGAATTTTGGCCATGTTCAGGCCGCACCAGATGTGATTCATAGAAAGCTTTGCTTTGTAGATTTTGGGTTCGACCCAGAACAAAAAATTGATCATTATGTATTACTAAAGATATATCTGCTTGTGGGTATCATGGGAAATAGAATGAGAACTGCATTTTCTTCACATGAAGCTCGATTCATCACATAAATCTGCATTTTTTGTATTCTATTGCTGTTTTATGTAAAACCCAATATCGGTTATCTCCATTATTGCATTTTTCTGTGTTTCGAAAACAAACCCACATGTGGTATCATAGATAGTTGAGAATGGTTCTATTTCATACTCCTGAAACATGGGTATTTGTATATCTCTGAGGAAAATTGTATCTCTCTTCTTCTGATGGTCGACCCACCTTAGGAAAGTTGCATTTGTATTTTCTTGCATTCTCTTTACATGGGTCATCTCTGCATTTTGAAACTCGAACCCTAAAAATGGGTAACATATATTCACTTTGCATTTAATTTATAACTCGGACCATAATAGTTGGTGACACTCTTTGAAATTCTGTGACGGTACTTCAAAATCCACCGTAGGCTTCCTTAATATGAAGAAAACTGCTCCTTGAAGATTGTCTCAAAGCATCTTT